>CAIGQW010056847.1:7186310-7203072 GCA_903798125.1 Danio choprae | reverse complement strand
TATAGTTTAGTTTATAGTATTGTAAGTATAGTATAGTACAGTATAGTATAGTTTGGTTTATAGTATTGTAAGTATAGTATAATATAGTTTAGTTTATAGTATTGTAAGTATAGTATAGTATAGTTTATAGTATTGTAAGTATAGTATAGTACAGTACAGTAAAGTTTAGTTTAGAGTATAAACATAGTAAAGTATAGCATAGTATAGAAAGTATTTAAATTATATTGACAAATAATGGTTTAATGAAAAATATGGCAATGTTAAAGTTACTATGCACATGAGGGTTGTTTCCATTCATGAAAATGGTCGTTTTTAACAGAAGTATGGCTCACCGGACAGTGACGTTTAGTGTAAAAGCTTGGTTTTTGCTGCAAACTCCTGTATTTGTTTTAATGTTGAAGGTCAACGCATCAGGAGCAGGCGGGATGTTGTAGTTCAAGGCAAACTGAGAGACCAAAGAGAATAAAATCAAATATTAGCTGATTTCCATCACTTTATACATTTTAAAAATGAAAATTCAGTCATCATATCCTAATCCTCATCAATCTAAACTCAGTGTGTTGTAGGACACAGAGGTTTGAAAGAACATGAGGGGGAGTAGAAGATGAACTTTGATTTGTGTATGCGCTGTCCATTGCACATGAGCACACACCTGCACAAACACACATCCTTTGCCT
Organism: Danio choprae; assembly: GCA_903798125.1. Taxonomy (NCBI): domain Eukaryota; kingdom Metazoa; phylum Chordata; class Actinopteri; order Cypriniformes; family Danionidae; genus Danio; species Danio choprae. Next base: position 7,202,395 of record CAIGQW010056847.1, on the reverse strand, counting down.
TCTGCCCTGAGCTTGTATGTGCCAGTAGTTTCCGTCAGCTGTTTCTCCTGGTAAAGCAGCCGGTTATTGCGGTTCACAGTGAACTGGTTTCTCTGTCCTGATGGGGAGGTCACGGTCACGGCGATGGATCCTTCTGGATTGAAGACGGCAGCGCTGTACTTAGCAAGGGCCTGGAGCGCTACTACAGTATCCTGTTCACAGCGACAGCACACAGTCAGGATAGATCAAACGCATTATAAAGGCTGAAAGGAAAGCTGCATGAGATAACCAGCATTACCTGTGTGGAGGAGAAGCCCCCGAAGGCGTTCTGCTGTCTGCCCAGCCACTGCACTATTCCAGCTGAATAGCTGAGACCAAATCCAGGCAGCGAGGGTCCCGAGAGAAGAGCCAGCAACACGTAGGCAGTCATTTCTACTTCCACAGAGCCTGTTTGTTGAGCATTATTGACCAGAGACCAGTATCGTCCAGCACCTATAATTAAATCAACAAGAACATGACTGGAAGATAGAGGTTACAGCAGGAAAATCTACATCAGTTTCAAACTAGGGTCTAGAATGTTTGCCTAGTTTGACTTTGCTGTCTATTTAAATATTTCTAACCCAGGCTTATTGGAGATACATTCCCATGGCTACATATTTGAGAACCAGAAAATATGTGCGCTGTGGCTACATATGCTTGCTATGCTTTAGAGGCCACCATGTGTATTTCTGTCAATCTCAATGTACTTCTGGCATGTGTCTGTGAGAGAGAAGTCAGTCGGCTTGTTATCTTGCTATCAACTGACCCACCGACCCTCTTCCCTAAACCCAACCGATAGTGTTTTCAAAAGCAAACTAGGCACGGCAGTGTGCTTTTCCCATGAATTACCACTATTCTGAAAAGGATCAGAAGTTGTTGGCAGTGTCATACTGTCATGTTTTACTTACAAAATACAGCCATACATAGCCCAGAGCACATATTTCCAGATTCTCAAATATGTAGTACAGGGCACATGTTCCCATTGAGCCTGTATTAAATGTTCCTTATATTTATTTGTGTATTTTACTTTGTTACATGATAACTATCAATAGTAATAATGATTAGTAATAATAAAGTAGCAATACTTAGTTGGCTAAACTGTGTTTAATAGGAGTTTAAGGTAAACTCTTCAGGAGAGTGTTCCTCGAGGAACGAGCTTTGACACCTCTGTGATATACTACCGACTGAGTAACATACGTGTCCTGTGAGGGATAAAAGCAGATTATTTTTATATTCTGATGGAAAATAAAGAAATTTGTTCCCTCGTTATAGTTAACTCCTGCCTCACAGTCACATTTCACATCTGTAGGCAGTGGAGGGTAATCAATTATGATCAATTAATAATCAATTAATCAAAAATTAAATCGATCATGTACATGAGTGGGCAGGGTGATTTGCACATTTTTGGAGTGATAAAATTGACCGTGAATTAATAGGAAGTGGGAACAAATTCTTTAATTCATTGATTTCTTTATATCATATAGTCTGATTTCTTTAGCCAGTCATATGCATGGCTCTGTAGTATATATCAACTTTTCATTGAAATGTAATCGAATTGAAAGTTTCCCTGTCTTGAATTTTATTTGAATTACTTGACTAATATTTAATTTAGCATATTTCTTTTAATATACATGTGATCTGATCTATAATTTCTCTGATCGTCCCTTCTCTGACCCCTAACCCTGACCTAAAAGTCCCGTAACTCATTTAAGATGTACAATGGCTTCCCTTACTCTAATACACCTAAAACATGGATTGCTGTAAAAACTCGTCATTGGCAGGACAGCATTGTCTCTTGATCAATGAAAGGGTAAGAGTTAAGTAAAACAAATAGGTGTGTGAAAACTTAAAACTAATATTGATATCTTATTAGTTCTAGAAAACTATTAGTTCTATTATGTTAGTTTTGAGTATGTTTTACTTCCATAATTTAGTGCCAGTTGTATTCAATATGTTTTTTAAAGGTACCTTCTCTCCTGGCCTGATTGTCCAGGTTGGACAGGAGGTTCTGCCTCATTTCTGCATCTCCGGCAAGTGTGAATGTATAGGACAGCAAGGCATTGACATAAGTGTTGGTAATGTTACGTGAAGCCTCCTTCAGACAAACAAGGCTTTTCGACACCATGGGATCCTTACAGAGCACACAAAACAAGTCAGTCACATTAGTCACATTATCTGTATTGAGTTATTTATTCCTATAACATGTCTATTAAGAGAAATAATAGTAGGCCATGAAGAGAGTTTTACTCACAGAAATCTGCACGCCTAACTCCAGCAGTGCCGCGGTGATGTAAGCAGAGAGAGTGACTTCATCATTGACACCACCCTGTGAGAGCGAAAGCATTAAAGAGCCTTCCCACCCGCAGCACTTCAATCTTCTCAATTTATTGCCAACTAACAGGCGTTTCCAAAGTGTTAAATCCAGAAGCAGCAGATTAATGAGCCCCTTTCCTCCCCATACGTGACCATCAATCCCGCCTAACCCTGTGACAGCTGGAGCAGAGTATTTGTGCGTCTCAGAGCAACACTGCTGTGTTTCTGAATGATTCTGCTTTTTTTAATAAACTCAGTAAGTCAATGATTCAATAACCCATTCATAAAGAGACTGAATTGCTTTATTCCTAATGAATCGGCTGTCTTAAATCATTTGAACTAAATCAGGGACAAAATCTTAAAACAAAATATCAGTTATTGTATTAATTATTATGGCAACACAACACAATGAGCTCGTATTAGTTAATACATTTATTACAGCATTTATTCATCTTTGTAAACAATATTTAATGTACTGAAAAAAGTGAAACTACTGTGTCTTTCATTCATTCATTCATTCATTTTCTTTTCGGCTTAGTCCCTTTATTAATCTGGGGTCGCCACAGCGGAATGAACCGCCAACTTATCCAGCATATGTTTTACGCAGCGGATGCCCTTCCAGCTGCAACCCATCACTGGGAAACACACACACACACACACTCATTTACACACATACACTACGGACAATTTAGCCAACCCAATTCACCTATAGCGCATGTCTTTGGACTTGTGGGGGAAACCGGAGCACCCGGAGGAAACCCACGCCAACACGGGGAGAACATGCAAACTCCACTCAGAAATGCCAATTGACCCAGCCGAGGCTTGAACCAGCGACCTTCTTGCTGTGAGGCGATCGTGCTACCCACTGCGCCACCGTGAGGCCATCTTTTATTCAAAATACATTTTTATATTGGATTAAGTGAAAAAATATGGTTTGTGGTTTTAACCTGTTTTATTCAATTTGCCTTAAAGCAAAAAACTAACCCCTAGGAAAGATTTAAAGTACTATGTTTACTTTAAACCAGCGGATTTCATGTCATGTGACCACATGAAAGATTTCTAATGTGAGTTTGATGTGAGCTTTGAGTGTACTATCTTGCATGACATTTACAGCCATACAGAAAGCACCAGTGGATAGTTTACCTCTTGAAAATTCATTGTATTAAAACAATAGTTTACCTTTGAGTGAAGGTTTTTGTTCTTCCTTGGGCAGAATAAATATTTTGATTAATACGATTTCAATCTAGTCAAAACTATGAGGGAAATTAAATAATTTAGCTGTAACAAATTACAGTAATTGCTTTAGTTTGGTCCAAAGCAAAATTATACTTTGATCAAAGGATAAAAAAGTTTTTCCACAATAAGTAATTTGAAGCAAAGTTAAATTTTAGTTACAGTAATCGCCTCACAGCAAGAAGGTCGCTGGTTCGAGCCTCGACTGGGTCAGTTGGCATTTCTGTGTGGAGTTTGCATGTTCTCCCCGTGTGTGTCCAAAGACATGTGCTAAAAGTGAATTGGGTACGCTAAATTGTCCGTAGTATGTGTGTTAATAAGTGTGTATAGATGTTTCCCAGTGACGGGTTGCGGCTGGAAGGGCATCCGCTGCGTAAAAAAACATATGCTGGATAAGTTGGCGGTTCATTCCGCTGTGGCAACCCCAGATTAATAAAGGGACTAAGCCGAAAAGAAAATGAATGAATGAATATTAATTCACGATGAACTTCTGTTAACATGTATGAATTCTACATTTTAATAATATGTTAGTAAACGTTGTTTACAAATATATTAGTAAAACTATGAATGAGGTACAAGTAATGTTCATTATTAGTTTGTGTTAGTATATACACATGAACAAACACTGCCTTATGAATCCTTCTTGTAAAGTGAGATTATCATTAGCATGTTTTGCAAACATGAAAACACACTGAAGCATGAGCTCGCTACAGTCCTCAAAAATAAGAAAATAATCTAAAACAGTGAAATCTGCTTCCAAAGACACACTTGTTGCATAAAACATCACAAAAGAAGAGTAGCGTTCACTTCGAATGCGCTGCAACACTTAATAAATAAAACCTTAATTTGTGTGTATTTTAGCTATAGCATTCTCAATCTAGTTCTCCAGCTCAAAACTCCTCTAAACCCAGCAGCTCTTATGCCTCTTATGGTTCCCAAGGCTAAAAACAAAACAGTAATATAGTGAAATACTAATGCTAAGTATTGATTTATAATTTGCACCTGCAGTGTAGACCTGTGTAGGTCTGTAAGCTACTTACAGCAGTTTTGTCAGCAGCATAAATTATCATAAAGGATGTGAAGGATCGTAAAGGATCATAACGGTCATAAAGGATGCGAGCAAAACTCTTCTGTCCTCACCATCATTTGAATGTGGATCAGTTGCCCCACAGAGGCGAAGCAGCCATTCGTCTTCTGCTGTTGACCCAGCCAATTCTTCGCCTCATCAATGCTGGTCTGATCTATAAATATATATTTCTTTGCCCCACCGAAAGACTTCATCACAAATGCAGTTAGCCTGAGAAAATAGTAGAAATGTCTGTAAAATATAATTCAATCTGCTCTTAATGTTTTATATACAGTAAACTGTCCATGCAAACTAGGTTTTCTCAATTCCAAAAAAAACAACCTAATCGGAGGAGCATTAAATTCATTCATGGGAAGCCAGAAAGATTCAGAAAGCAACGGAATGGTTTCACCGTCTCTGAATCACACTCACCATGTGTTACCAGAAGGATCGTTTGAGCCAAAAGCACTGTAAGATCCGTCATCATGCTTGTATGTCAGCTCTCTCTGATAGCCTGCAACACAACAACAACAACAACAACAAAAGTCTGACATTCTTGTTTATTTGCTGGAAAAGCTCAAAAGGGAGTCATCTTGACTTTTTGTTTTTTGAAATCAAAATGTTAACTTCATTGAATTTATTTACTAGAGTTCAATCGTCTCTCAAAAACGTCTTGATTCATCAAATCCAGCTGATAAAATATATAATGACAGAGAAAAATTAACTAATTGTTTATTATGAATTAAATAACTACTGCCTCATGGTGGTGCAGTGGATAGCACGTTCGCCTCACAGCAAGAAGGTCGCTGGTTCGAGCCTCGGCTGGGTCAGTTGGCGTTTCTGTGTGGAGTTTGCATGTTCTCCCCATGTTGGCGTGGGTTTCCTCCGGGTGCTCCGGTTTCCCCCATAAGTGCAAAGATATGCGGTACAGGTGAATTGGGTAAGCTAAATTGTCCGTAGTGTATGTGTGTGAATGAGAGTGTGTGGATGTTTCCCAGTGATGGGTTGCAGCTGGAAGGGCATCCGCTGTGTAAAACATATGCTGGATAAGTTGGTGGTTCATTCCGCTGTGGCGACCCCAGATTAATAAAGGGACTAAGCCGAAAAGAAAATGAATGAATGAATAAATAACTACTTTCCTGTATATTGACGTACTTTGTTGTTATAAATGACAACATATCTTTTAAAAAGACTGCTAATATTTATTTTTGTCTTGTTTTTTTATTAAAACATATATGTATTTATACATAATATCCACTATACTACATGAATAATCTTCTATTTAATTCATATTTTTCCTCACCGCTCTCCAGGAAGGTTATGGCTCGGGCTCTGATCTCAGGAGTGAGCTGTCCGCTGCTCTCCAGGTATTGAAGAATGTAAATATTTGGGGAAAATTTCAACATGTTCTGCTCTCCACAGCCATATGGCATAGCCAGAAGATCACCAATGTTTCTCAAAGCACGGCCCATTAGATCTCCTGCAGACCACAGAGCCAGAATCATATAACTATAAAAACATATCTGAAGACAACATTATTAGCCTCTTGTGTATTTTAGTATTTCCTATTATATTTGCCTTCTGGAGAAAGATATATTTCTTTCAGTTTGGCTGGACTAAAAATATTTGTTTAAACAAATGTAAAAACTGTTAAGATCAATAATATTAGCCCATTTAAGATTTTATTTTTTGCGATCGGCTTTAAAACAAATCCCTGTTGTCCATTGACTTGCCTAATTAATTTAACTTGCCTAGTTAAACTAATGAACCTAGTTAAGCCTTTAAATTGCACTTCAAGCTGAATGCTAATATCTTGCAAAATAACTTGTAAAATATTATGTACTGTCATCATGGCACAGACAAAAAAATGAGTTATTAGAAATTATTATATAAACAATTATGTGTAAAACAAATCTTGTCTCCATTAAAAAGCACTTGGGAAATATTTGAAAATATTTCACTAGGTGGGCAAATAATTTTGCCTTTAACTGTACAGTATATAGTGAGGATCACAATTTGAGTACAACCCTGCGATTTCCAAGATCTATAGGTGTGAAAGAGAAGTATTTTTAAACAACTTTCATGAGTTACATATGTTCTAAAGCAAAGTATTAAAGTCCTGGTTACGTCCGTAATCCACGTTCCCCGAAGACGTGTGTCTGGAACAGACTATGGGAGTACGCTAGGCAACCAATCACTCTGAAGAGTAAGAAAACGGGCCAATGAATGAGCTCAGCTCCACAGCTGCCAGTGATTAGCCATTAGCGGGCTATATCAACCGCTAGAAGTGAGCATTAGAATTTTTTGCCTGCTGAAGAGCCGATCACTCAGCTAACAGCTGGAGACTCTGTGGCAGTGGAGACACACATCTCTGTTTCCTATTTGGGGAACGTGGGTTACGGATGTAACCAGGACGTTCCCCTTCATATGGGAACTTCAACGTGTGTCTGGAACAGACTATGGGAGACTGTATGGAAAACGCCACAGCAGTTAAGCCCGTCACGTTCCTGATGTGAAGTTTGCCAAGCATAGCGTGAGCGCACAAGCATCACCAAGACTAGGGATTTTAGAATACGACAGTATGTTGCAAAAGCGTGCCAGCCCCAAAGGGGGAGGACGCTGTGGAGGCCACCTGCTACCCAAGAGGGGAGACTTTATGGCAATAAGAGCATATGGACTAGCCCTATAAAGGGGGAGTGCTACATATGATAAGCTGGTTAGCGGGTAGGGAAGACATGGGTCCACCTGAACAGGGCGAACACACCGTGGCTAATATATGCATATGGCTAATATATCACCATGGGGACCGTGCATAGCTGGCACCGAACCTCAGCACGTGGGTAGACCAGTTTGGGCATACCAGACATCACATTGAGCCAGACACTTGACTCCTCCGCTAAGTCGGGTGCTGGCAGCCTCGGAGGAATTCTCTAGGACTCACCAGATGGGAAACTTACTAGTAGAATAAAAAAGGCGCACCTATCTCCGTGTTAGGGAGCATGGCGCAGCAAGCATTGTTGACACCGAGCTTAATTTCCTCCCGACTGATCGGGTTTACCCAATAATTGGGAGGAAACTGGCTCCACTCGAAGATTATAAAATCTCGCGAATGTGTTAGGTGTTGCCCAGCCCGCAGTTCTGCAGATACCTGTAAGAGAGGCGCCGCGTGCTAACGCCCAGGAGGAGGCGACACTTCTAGAAGAGTGTGAACGGGACAAAGCAGTGAATAGGCTAGGTCTGCCTCCTCCGAAGCCAGCGCTTGCAGGTTCACCACCTGGTCTCGAAATGGGGTGGTAGGAACCTTGGGCACATAGCTGAATTCTAAACACAATGCTAAACTGGCAAGTTCAGGGGTCTTCTCGACGAGAAGCACACCACTTAGTGAACTTAGTGAACATATACCTCCCATACTGTTGATATAAGCCACCGTTACCATGCTGTCCGTCTTGACCAGCAAGTGTTTCTGCTCTAAAACCGGTAAAAATCGGTGGAGAGCTAGAAACACTGCCAACAGCTCTAGGCAATTGATATGCCAATGCAGGCGGGGTCCGGACCACAAACCCGCAGCTGCATGCTCGTTGCACACGGCTCTCTTTAAAAAGATGCGCTGCTCGACCATGTTGCTCTCTTAGGGAGTACTTCTCTTTTAGTGAAAACTGCTCTTTTATTGCACCTGCGAAACGCCCAGGGGACGGGAAGCCTAGATCGACCGCCGCTGTCGCGTCTTCTCCAACACTGGTGAGTAGCACTGTTTTTCTCACAGGAAATCAGTTTGAGCAAAGGATTCTTCAGTCTCGTGAGAGGGTCTGAAGCGAAAATTCTAATGCTCACTTCTCACCGGCCGGTTGATATAGCCCGCTGATGGCTAATCACTGGCAGCTGTGGAGCTGAGCTCTGCCATTTCATTTGGCATTCATTGGCCCGTTTTCTTACTCTTCAGAGTGATTGGTCGCCTAGCATACTCACATAGTCTGTTCCAGACGCACGTTGAAGTTCCCATATGAAGGGGGATTCATATTACCTGGTAAACCCTACTTAACCGGCAGCATAACTTCAACTTTGTTAAAAAAAACAAACACAGTATAATTGTAGACTATACAAATCACACACCCCTATATATATATACACTTATACAGTGTGTAGAATCTTGAGGAAATAAATGAATTTAATCCATTTTGGAATAAGGCTGTAACATAAAAAAATGTGGAAAAAGTGAAGCGCTATGAATACTTTCCGGATGCACTGTATATATAGTACAGCAATGAAAGTGGACATAACAAACTGTACATGTGACATTTAGGCTCACCCAGAACAGTGATGAAGCATTTGGCAGAATCCTTCACAAAAACCTTAGGGAGAGCGAGGGTGGTAGATGTGTTGTATGGACGGTCTAATGAAACAAACAAACAAAAAAAAAAGTTAAATACAGCCATGGTATACTTTATTTTTGTAATAAATTTCTCTTTTTTATTCTACAAATTGTTTTTCAAATTTTTTTTTGGAAATACATTTATTTTTACTTATTACTTATTTATTTTTCTAAATGAAGGTCAAAAGTATTAACTGTGGCAACTGACAGCATATTACCTAGCTTGCATTTTATTATAGCAGGTCTAATTAATCATATTTTATTGATTAAAATAAACACACTGTGATGACACTTACCTGTTAAGCAGATGAGTTCATTCTGAGTGACTGACTGTTTAGTTCCCTCCACCTGAGAAAAATGAATAACAGCCTCAACAGGGTCAATACAATAATTCAACATTGACATTGGTATTGAATTAAATATGATTCAAAATTATAATAAATAAAAATATACATTCTAATTATTATTATTATTTATAGATTTATATATTACGTATCATTTATTAAATCATTATATTAGTTTACAGATTTTTAAGAGTTTGTAGATAATTCACACAGTTTCAGAAAGCCTGTACTCGCAGTACAGTCAATGCATGTACCTCCACCAGAACACTCTGCATCACAGTATCAACTTTGCCTTTGTCTGGCAAAGTCACCACTTCATTGCCACACAGTTCCCGGGTCTTTACTGCCTCGGCACGCACTGTAAAGTTCACCTTTCCTGTAAAACACACACACACACATCTATAAACAATGGGGCCACCTCTTTATGTATTTAAGTCACAGAAGAAACTAAGTGTCCTTAAGTGCCCTGTAATAAACTTATGAGACACTCAGTGTGCTAAAAGTGCTTTGATATGTTAATAGTGACACCAGTGGCCATTACGTGACATTACAAACTTATCTCTTATGCTTGCACTCACACACACATATGAAAAAATGTGTGATTAATGCCAGGATATACTTAGAGTGAGCCTTTTTGTTCTATGGTTATACCTAAAAAGATGAAAACCCCCAATATACTGTTGAGTGTGTTGTTCAGATGTATTTATATGTTTGCTTTGTGCCCATATATTAGGGTGCACAAGTAATTTAAGGTGATATTCATGCAGCATTTGGTCAGTAATGCCGGTTCTGTAATCAGCTGTAAAATTTGCTGTAAAGCTTTAAGCATTTACTACATATAGCCATGGTTCACTGACAATCTATGCAAAAATTGCAGATGATTTAAACAGTGCGATTCTGAAATTGAAGAAATCATTCTGTGATTTGACAGCTGTTTGCGCCGCTTCAAAGTGATCTACGGCTCTGTGTTGCTGCTACATTAGAAAGTACATGGGAAAAAAACACGTTTAATATCATGGGTTTACTCCAAACTCCCTTCATAACTTCAGCCGAGTATCTGGATCTCCAATAACTCATTCTGTGCGATGAGTCTTTAGTCATGTGATTATTAGTGTGATGTTGCATCAACAAAAGTATTTAAATCCTCTGTTTGATTTGCTGAGTCTCTTCTTTGTGGCGTTTTTGCAGTATCCATACGAGAGTGCACTCTGGCCTTTGGGGGAGATCTACTACAGATCACAGAGCCATGCTTTCCTGACAAGATGTGCATGACCATTGCAGCTTTTGCTAAATCGCAGTTTCGAATTTCATTTCGATTGATCGTGCAGTCCTATCATATACAGAACAAACAAAGTCAAAGTATCTGGCTCACCCACGGCAGAAGGTGTAATAGTCCACTGGAAGGTTTTGCTCTCTTTAGCACAAACACACTGAGTGTATGCGCAACCCTTACACGGCTGAGCTGTGAACTGAGTCGAATCTGCCAGCGTGACCTTCACCTTTATTCAAAGATATAGAGATTTTGTACCATGACAGACTACAGAAAGTGATTTAACTACAAACGCTTGCAAAATTTCTCTAGGACAAGCGAGTAAACAGCTTACCATGATGCATTTGGAGAGGTAGTTGAACACAGAAGCTTTGAGCGTGAATGTCTCTTCACGGATAACAGAGTAAGGGAGGGTGAGGCTCACAAAGAACGACTTAAAAGCAGTGAGATTGGTGCTGGGGGCCAGCCCGAATCCAACAGGCGATGTGCAGAAAGCCCCTGCTGCCCATGTAGTGATAGTGTCTGGGACGGTCTTTGCGATATCCACAGATCCGGAATTTCTGGTGAATGACAATACATATAGTGCTTCTGCATATTTAAAAATTATTGTACTGTTTATATAAAGAAATATCATGGTTCAAGATACATACCCCACAGGGATTAGATCCCAAATCCATGTTTCTGGAAAGAATTTGCGGATCTTTTCATTTGGATTCATCACACCTGGACGAAAAGCCGCCCCTGGCATGACCACATCATTTCTTTCATTCTCCTCTGCTGTAACTGAATTAATAACTTATAAATACAACCAGATAGAAACAAATTCCAAATCTTGAAATATTTATGTTACTTACAAACTGGTATCCTATAACTGCAATCAACTGGTGCTTTCACATCAGAGTTGGTAGCGATTTTGATTCCAATTGCCTAGGAAAAAGCAAGTGTTATGAAATAATGTAAATTATGGACAGTATACAGTGAGGCTTACATGACACAGGAATAAGAAAGGCTGTGTATCTCACCCTAAAGATCTCATAGACATCAATTCGGCTGCCGTAGTAAGGATAATAGAAGCGGGAGCGTTTGCCCCTTCTGACTCCCCAGGAAGGTTGGCAGTAGTAAAGCTCGAGCTCCTCTATGTTATATGGGTAACCTGACAAAAACTGGACAGGTAACAATCTAAAGACCTGTAGGATAATGACAGATATTAATCTGTAGCATTGACTCTGTAATCTCCTAACAATAATATAGTATAGTTTGTTTGGTGTAACATACAGAGTCTGCATTGAACTCAGCCTCTGGTTTCAGCAGTAGTACACTCTGATCTATGGCCCGCACAGAGCACAAGGAGCCAGGACTGGCTTTCAGGTTAAAAGATGCCCTCTCTCCAGGCAGTGCGGTGGGAGATGAGAACTTTAATGACACCTGTACAAGCACAGAGACTCTCATCACACATTAATGATAAAAAATACATAAAAGCACAATAAGCTCTGAAACAGTATTCCAAGTGGGATTTTCTGACCTTGTTTGGCAAACATTCTTCAATGGGGAAGTTCACACTGTCTGCTGCTGCTTCTCCACTGGGAAGAATTGTGTAAACCACCACCTGAGCGTATGGAGCCAGAGCTGCCGTCTTCAGTGAGAAGGTCACTTCTCCCTTGTTTTCTATTATGGAAGAGGGAGAGCATTTATTAAAAGAAAAAAACACATGCCGAGGCATGACGTACAAAGAGCATAAAATAACAAGAGTGAGGTGATTTGGTGATTTAAAAGTGTACCTTGTTTACTATTCACATTCACAGACAGACGACCATTTTGCGCCATGCTGCCTTTGGACAAGACCTGGAACGCAGGTAGAAAATTACTGCATGACAATTTATGTAATGCTACACAGCTCTACGGCTGCACTGATATTGCTATTTTTTTCATCATCTTTTCTCAAACAAAAAGTTTTCACCACTAAAAAAGGTAGGAAACCACAGGTATTACAATTCTGGCAATTACTTTCATAATATAGCAGCAGGAAATGGCCAAAATTAAAGGTCTGAACTAGTTTATCTAAATAAAAGTATAGTGAATTAAGACATTAAGACAAATTAATTATACAGCAGGGAAAATTAATATTTATAATTCTGAGGTTTGCTAGAGATTAATTTGCTTAATCAAGTTAATTTAGATACCACAACATTAAATACAGTGTAAACAAATTGTATTGGTTTTGTGATTTGATTACATTACACAGTAATATGAGCATTATTATAAATGTAGCAATTGGAGGAACAAGAATCCGGAAAGAAAAACTATTAAATGATTAAATTCAACATTTAGATGAAATATACTGTTCCAATAAAAACATATACTGATAATCTAATATTGGATAATAACCAATACATGGTCATTATATAATTAGGGTCATGCTTTCCTTAAAGAAATGGTCACATACAAAAAAGCAATAAAACATATAACCAAGCATATAAAACACATAAAAAGTGTCTATATTAATCATAAAAAAAATTTCAAGGCTTGTTGCCAATATTAATGACTACATATATATTATGGCCAGCCTGATCTCATGAGGAAGCTTAATTATTTTACATTTTGTCAACTTAGCGGCTAATTCATACAAATTTGTACAAGATCAGTTGTACTAAAATGAATGATTTTTAAAAGGAGGCGTGGCACCTAACCCCAGCCATAAATACAACTATCATTGGGGGATAAGACAATTTTACTAAATTGTATGAATGAGATCATACAAATTCATATGAATTAGCCACTAAATCAAAAAGTGATTGTGTTGATTATGGCAGCAATAACTGGCCAATATTAAACGTCTAAATATGAGATGCCCAAACTAGGGCCGGGCAACGCAGTGGCGCAGTGGGTAGCACAATCGCCTCACAGCAAGAAGGTCGCTGGTTCGAGCCCCGGCTGAGTCAGTTGGCATTTCTGTGTGGAGTTTGCATGGTCTTCCTGTGTTGGCGTGGGTTTCCTCCGGGTGCTCCAGTTTCCCCCACAAGTCCAAAGACATGCGCTATAGGTGAATTGGGTAAGCTAAATTGTCCGTAGTGTATGTGTGTGAATGAGTGAGTGTGGATGTTTCCCAGTGATGGGTTGCAGCTGGAAGGGCATCCGCTGTTTAAAATATATGCTGGATAAGTTGGCGGTTCATTCCGTTGTGGCGACCCCAGATTAATAAAGGGACTAAGCCGAAAAGAAAATGAATGAATGAATGAAACTAGGGCCCGTGGGCCAAAGTTGGCCCATGGTAACCTTTGATTTGGCCCGCCACCCCATCTGAGAAGAGAGGGCTAATGATGAGAAAGGTTGGGGCAAATGCCTTCAACAGAGATTGTCAATTAATTTAGCATAACCTATTGTTTGTTTGTTTAATTGATGAGCTACAAAAAAGCTAACTGAAATGAATGTTTTAGTTAAATGTTGTGAATGAATCAGTTGGTTTTTTTTATGTTAAAATGTTGTTACTTGACGGATAGAGGACAAAGCAAAATACATTAGCATTGAATTCCATTGTGTTCTAAATGGGATTATGTTTTCATTGTAAAATGTAAAAAATATATATAATTATTAATATGATTATACAATTTTTTTAATATTAATAAATTAGGTATTTACCATGGCAACTTTAATATACTGTAATACAGTTTGGTATATTTATCTTTGGCCCACTACCCTCAATCAAGTTTGGTTTTTGGCCCTTTAAAAGAAAAAGTTTGGGCACCCCTGGTCTAAATGAATTTACCTAAATAAATAAGATGGATATTCACTTTAAGGATAAGGATATTCACTCCTGTTTTTCATTCATTCATTTATTTTCTTTTCGGCTTAGTCCCTTTATAAATCTGGGGTCGCCACAGCGGAATGAACCGCCAACTTATCCAGCATATGTGTTTTACGCAGCGGATGCCCTTCCAGCTGCAACCCATCACTGGGAAACATCCATACACACTCATTCACACACATACACTACGGACAATTTAGCTTACCCAATTCACCTATACCGCATGTCTTTGGACTTGTGGGGGAAACCGGAGCACCCGGAGGAAACCCACGCAAACACGGGGAGAACATGCAAACTCCACACAGAAATGCCAACTGACCCAGCCGGGGCTCGAACCAGCGACCTTCTTGCTGTGAGGCGATTGTGCTACTCACTGCGCCATCGTGCTGCCCATCCCATTTTTCAATACATCTTAAATACAACTTCTCCACATCTTTTTAGACACTACTTTCATCATGACTAGTGATACTACAAGTTGCCATTAAATATTGCCTAGTAACTTTACACCCACCCTGAACAATATAACGCTTCAATATCAATCTAAACTTATAAGCCCATTTATCATAAACCTGGCTTATAACCAAATTGCTACTGATATATTATGCTTTCTCAAAACAAGGTCAAAGAGCTTGTTGAACTATAGCAAGCAATTGATAGACAAATAAAAAAGTGTCAATATTAAACATACAATGTAGAAGAAATCCAAGGTTTTCTGGCCTGTCTTCAGTGCACTGCCCTGAATGATGTAACTGGCCACCACTGTTGCATCACGGTTACAGCTGAGCTTCTCTGGAAGATTCATCAGTGTCAGGAAACTCTTGCTTTTAGAGTGAAAGGGTCTTAGGTAAAGATAGCTTGATGGATAATATCCTAAAGCCATGTAATCGCTTGGGTCAAGTCTGTTAAAAAGGGCCTAATAAAAAAGAAGATTGCAAATCACTGTACTGCACATGTGAAATGTTATAAATGGATAGACAACAAAAACACCACTAACTTGTAAAGACACTGATGATTCTGACCAGTCTGAAGTGTTGAAGGAAAACTGGGCAGCGCCATTTATGTCTGTAATCAAAGTCAGGCTGACATTTTGATTGCCATAATACGCAGACAGAACCAGTGGCTCATTTTCCATTGGTTTGGATTGTGAATTAGTGACCACAACCTGTTGGGAAAAAAAACAAAGAAGACAGCAGAGAAATTTAGATGGATGTTGGAGAACAATATCATTATCTTACAATAAAAGCCGTGTTTGCTAGTAACCAATATGGCTATGCTAACTACTAAAGCTTCACTGCTAAACAATTTGATATGTTGTTATGAAGAAACATTTAATGAACTCCAAAAATAAAACAGCTCTAATGCAATAACCCTGTAAAACAATTACTTAACAAGGGTTTGATCAATAATAAGATGCAAAGCTAATGATCTGAAGCTAGCTTACCTTTCCCTTGAAGACCATACCAGGCTTGTATGTATCTGGTGTGTCTTCAAAGTAGACATTGATATATTCCCTGGTAAACATAGCTGTAGTGGTACCTGATATAGTTACCCCTATAAGAACAAAAAGACATGCATCATTGCTCTATATAGACTATAGAACTGGACAACAGGCCTCACGGTGGCGCAGTGGATAGCACGTTCGCCTCACAGCAAGAAGGTCGCTGGTTCGA
>CAIGQW010056847.1:7138283-7154988 GCA_903798125.1 Danio choprae | reverse complement strand
TATATATATATGTATATGTATATATATATATATATGTATATGTATATATATATATATATATGTTCACTAAAACTGAATTAGTTTGAATTTAAATGCTGTAAAAAAATAGTAACAATAGTAATTAAAACTACTTTTTATATTTTAATATACTTTTTATATTTTAAAAAGCAATTTGGTTAAGCTGAAATTTCAGCATTATATTATATTATATTATATTATATTATTCGAAATGAAACATCTGTGTTGTGCAAAAGCAAACTGCAATATCTGCATTTTTTGGGTCAAAATCATCTCCTTGGTTTAGACTTTAGATTTAGAGATGCAGTTTAAGAGTGTGTTCACGCTTGATGTTCAGTTTTGTTTTGTTTGTTTGTTTTTTTAGTTTAAACTCGTAAAGAAAATCTTATATTTAGACCTGGTTCGCGTAGCATTCACACAGTAATTTTCTAAACGTAGCCTTCAAAAAGTAGCCATTTTGTCTCGTTTATGGTTCCATCTTGTGACACTGAAATCTTTCTTTGGGACTTTTAGATGTCTTTGTTCCATTTTTGGTTAATATTCCAGAATTCACCTGAAAGTGGACCGAGACTCATCTTTTCAGCAGTCTCAGTCCACTCGTTTGGTGCGCACATGAGTTCAAGCATCAGTGTTTAAATGCATCTAAATGAATGATTGCACTAGCTTTTTTTTTTTAAATCAAATCTATCGTGCTATGTGTGAACACACCGTAATAAATTAAAACCATATAAAACACACAGTTACTGCATTTTGCCATTGTACGCCAGTACAAATAACCATATTTCCTTAATATCTAAACTATTTGCTCTTGGAGCAAATAGGAACCGTGGCATTTGACCAACCTGCAGGTCCTACCACATTTTAATTCTTTTTAAAACATTTTGCTACTGAAGCGTAGCTAACAGTGGAAGTTTCACAGAAACCAGCTAATGGGCAACCATTTTGTGTCTGCGCAACGATAAGCCTCAATTCTCACCTGAACGCTTAACAAAACTTCTGGTTGCATAATACATAGCTTTACCATGCCACAACGATATTCCTAATCCTCTTAATTATATGTACAATATCATCAATGGCAGGTGCTTGTATTCACTCAAAAACATTTACTGTCAGTTAAAAGCACTGCCCTACATTAGAAACAACTCTTGCCAGAAGCAGACACATGTAGCTGAACTGCTTCTAAATCAGGTTGTTGCTGGCCTGAAAAACAAGAAACCGTTCAATAATTACATTAAAGACCTGCTGTGAACAAAGTGTGTCTGAAATACTGTGATACATAGTTTAAAAAGCATCAGTTTAACACCACTAAAACCATCAGTCATTTAATTTTAATACATGTCTCACAACTTGATTTCATTAAAAGACTGCATGTTCATTTTTTAAATATTTAAATTGCTCTGAGGCAACACTGATGATGGGGGAAAAAGAGCAGATTCTCACCGGAGCATGCAAGTAGCTCTCCATCTGAAGGAGGCACTCCAGGCTCTCCATCATCTGCTCTTTGCGAAGGCTGTGTAGTTTGACCTGTCCCGCAGACTCGCAGAGCTCCAGCTGCTGCACCGTGTGTTTCAGAGCCACTGCTGCGCACTGCAATGCACTGAGTCCTGCCAAAACAACATCTGCATAGTCAATCCCTGCTCTCCTCACACGTGACAAATGTGCTTCTAATTAGTCATTTAGCAAACGCTTTGATCAAAAAGCACATGAATGGGAAAGCTCATAGATTAAGCCAGCATCTAAAATTAATGTGGACTGGATGGCAACTTTACTACATCATGTTGCATCATTTATATTGCAAGAACTGACTATTTTGCTTTTTCATCTGACATTCTGCTAAAATGCCCATCTATCTATCTTCTGTGCGGAGATTGCATGTTCTCCCCGTGTTCGCGTGGGTTTCCTGCTCCGGTTTCCCCCACAAATCCAAAGACATGCGGTATAGGTGAATCGAGTAAGCCAAATTTCATTCGGTTCATTCTGCTGTGGCGACCCCAGATTAATAAAGGGACTAAGCCGAAAAGAAAATGAATGAATGAATTTTTTTAAGCATAATTGTAAGTTATTTTGTTAGATCAGCTCCATATTTGGCTTCAGTACTGACTAAACTAATGTATATCCACAAATATAATATAGTAAAGCATCCTATAGAAAATATCCACTTAAATGAGAGATTTGTGGGGGGTGTACTCATATGCTGAGCACTGTAAATGCTGAATAAATAAGTTTGTTCAGGTATTTATGAAATTTTCATGTATTTCTAAGGCTCAAAACATTTGCCATGCCAACAAATTGTCAGTTACTAGCTCAGATCTAAACCATTAAATCCGATAATTTCAATGCATCTTATTTGTAATGCAAATGATCATTACAATACACAGTAAAACGAGACACCCCTTTCACAACAGGGTTATAAAGTAACTAGCATGGCTGGATTCTTCTAAGGTGTCATCAATAGGTATTCAGACAGTCTTACTGCAGGAAAAAAAAAAAGCTTTAAAAAATATTTGGAAAATGCAAACCTGACCTCTGACAGCAATAGAAAAAAAGTCAGATGACTTTACAGAAGCGAATGAAGCAAAAACTGGTTCTGTGACAATCATTTACCTTTTCATTTACTAGCATAAATAAAATACAGAATGTAGCACTACCATTCGCATCTCTTTCCTCCAAATTCATATACACGCCATTTCTCATTAAACCTCTCAGGATCTGTCAGAAAAAAAACAACAATGTTTTAAACAATGTCCACAAGCAAGTACTTTACTCTAATATTCCAGCACCACATAACAATTTTACCTCCATCACTCGTATATAGCCATTCTCTGCACTGAGATGGAGGCACGTTTTCCCATATCGGTCTTTTGCATTGATATTTGCACCAAGTGACACCAAATCAGCCACCATAAAGTGTTGATTCTTCTGTGCAGCAAGATGAAGGGGAGTCTGGAAAGAAAAACAGGCCCATGCAACATTTATGTGTTTGTTGAGTGACTGAGAAACACTCAAAGAAAATGCATGTGTGATTGTTTGTCACCTTTCCCTCTGAATCTTTGATATCTAGTTTCTTCAGAGCTGCCATCCTTCTGGCAATAACATACACAAGGGATCTCTTTCCCTCCACGACAACCCTGTGTAAAAGACTGTGGAGAGAGCATGAAAGAAGTCATTTTCCATCGCATGATCTGCAAGCTTTTCAAAGTCATAGAACCACTAATTGTAAACAGTGGTGTTCTTTCGGTGGAGTGCAACAGGTTTGTTCCACCAAAAGCAAAAACCTTTTAATGTGTTTGACAACATTGTCTTTTGAACTGGTGTAGTCTTTCAGGATGTTTGTCTAGTTGGTGTGCACGGCCATTTTAATAACCACTGCTTAAGGGCATGTACAACGATGTACTAAAAGCAAAATGTGTACTACTGACAGTGCGGTCAAAACAATCCCCACTTACATAACCCTGCCAATATGACTAAAAACAATGTATGATGTATGCTAGACCAGTAAAGAAACACTTGCTGCATTCCAAATAGGATACTTTGGAGTGAAAACAATCATGGCCACCATATTGAAGTGCCACTTCGAAGGGGATGAAGGATTTTGAAGGGTACATCTGAATGGTACCTTTACACAGGGAAGATGTTTGGTATCACTCACTGTGTTTCAATCAAAAAAAGCTTACCCTTATATGCCCTAATCCCTTCAAAATGGTAACTCCAGAGAATAAACACTTCAAGGAGATTAGCTCAATTACAGTGATTATGTACCTGTGCGCATACAATCTTGTAAGCCACCAGTGTTGTTTTGGTTGTCAAATACTTGAACATACCCACAGTCTGAACACTTAATACAAATTTCTGTTTTTGTAATTTACACGGTGACAATTATGATATAATTTCAATAAGATATAACATCGTCATTTCTAGTCTCCAAAATGATGTGGTCATTGAAATTGAGTATAAAGTTTTCCATTTTTAGTTGAAATCTGGGCCACAAAGCAATTTCTTCATGCAAAAAGCCTTTTTTTTCTATGCGTCATTTGGTTGGTGTTGAAATGCTTACGTTTTTAGCTGGCTTCCCATGCGAGCCATTAATCTCTTTTATTTTGCCCTGCTTCAGAAGTTAATAATGGGGTTTGTCATAAAGTTGGGAGTGGAAACTAATGTAGCCGCTTATTGAATGGGACAACGACGATGGCAGACCCAATTTTATTCTTTCTGTGTTTCATAAAAAGTTTCAAATGATAAAGGTGGCTCGGTACTTAACGATTGTCTTCAGAAACTGTGTGCATATTCCTCATATTTATAAATTACAGCTGCACTAAAGATTATCTATTAGCATGTGCATGAAGAAACCATCTGCAACGGCTTTAGTGACTTCTTAAAAAGTAAAATGATCTTACATCCTCCCGTCTTTACCAACAGCAAGAAGCTCTTGGTCAGAAATCTGCTTCAGCACATGCTCTTGTCTTTCCATTTGGGTGCAGGAGAAGGTCATACCACTCATCTCCTGCTGAGAATGTGGCCGTGATGCATAGTTCCCCTTTTGAAAAGAAACCTCCCAGGTTTCTGGGCTGGGACAGGAATTGAATGATTCTTGTTGTGAGGAGGGCTCCTGGTATTCCCTTGAATTGGGAGGAGAGTAGCTTGTACCATAGAGATCATCATACATGTACTTATCTGACTCATAACTGTTGTATTCTTCCTGATTCCCCAAGAAGGCATCTCCACCATGGCTGTAAGTTGGCGATGGGTAGGAGCTGCACACTGAATAGACAGGTGATGTGCTTGACGGTACAGAGTAGCTTGGAGACAGAGGTTTCTCATTCTCCTGACAACATGGGCTCATGAAACCCTCCTGGGAGGCATCTTTAAAACAGAACTTTGTAGAGTATGAATCTGAATTGCTTTGGTTTGGTGGTTTGTATGACTGACAGGTCTTAAGATCCTCCTCCAGGACTTCTACAATAATAGCCAGATCTTCTAGATCCTTTGTTTCATGTTTCTTCTGTAACAGGTACAAAGCATGTTGTCAGAACCTACTATGTGCTAGATAATAGTTCCAAAGAAGCCATTAAATTAAGTTTCAAGAGTTCACACTTAGATATTGCTTGATAATAATAGCAGGTTTGGCATGCTGTCTCGGGAGAGAACCCTGAGCTCGGAGATAATTGAGCCCAGGGCTCCCGCCTGGTAAATAAGCATATAAGGGGGTACGAGATCAGATAGTTTTCGAGAGCTCCCCCTGGTAAATAAGCATATAAGGGGGTACGAGATCGGATAGTTCTCTAGAGCTCCCCCTGGTAAAGGAGGAAAAGGAGGAGATGGGGTGGATGGGGGGTTTCTTCGAAAACGAAGATAAGAGAGTAGTTTTTTGACAGGCTACTTATAGGGAGTTTGTATTAATCTGATTGGCTTACTAGTGATTACTGATGAGAGACCGGCTGCGATCAATCCTATCACGTGCTCCTCGAAATTAGTTTGTGAAACTTCACTAATAGTAATCAGACATCACTTACCAGAATATGCCTCCGGTGTGCACTTGTGTTAACTCGTTTCTTATCCCCTTTGAAACCAAAGACATTTCGAATTACAACTGCAATGTGGTTAAAAAAACTATGCTTAGACATGTATCCAACTCACCTTTAGAGGACTTGTTTTTTCCCTGAAAAAACAAACAAACAGAAAAGTATAAGGCCATAAGCATCAAAACTGCCATACACTACAGAACACTCATACCTATAAGAAATCATACCTGCAGATCATTAGGGTCAATACCCTTGGCTATCCTTATATTTCTTAGCATGTCACGTACTGGCATTCTCACTTTAACTCCAAGGTATTTCTTTTCACATGAGGACTTATGTTTTTGGGGTCCTAAAGTAAAACAAAAACGAGCCCGTTAGCAAAGCAGTACACAATTTCACAATTAAAATATAAACCTTTTTTGATGAGGCTATGTAATGGTGGCAATAGCTTAGTCAGATCGACAGCTTGCTCACCTATTTATGCATTTAGGAAAGGCTTCTAAGCAACTTCAATTGAATCGTAATGCAAGTCAATCAAATAAGATGCAAATAAATAATCAAAAACCAAAAGGTATTAAAGTAATTTATAGTAAATACTATAGTGTTTTTGAACCGTACTATAGTAAAGTACTTAAATATGTTATGGTAATTCTACAGTTGTTGTGGTAATATGAATATAATAATATAAACTAAAGACCCAACACTGAACTAAGCTTTCTACAACTATAGTGTATAATATACTACACCATTTACTGTAGCAAAAACCAAGTATACTACAGTATTTATTAGTTAAAACTATAGTTAAAAGTGCAGTATGCTGGAGCATTTGTTAACAAAAATGTACAGTAAATACTATAACATATACAGTATACTACACTTTACTGAAGTATATCTGTATCTGTGACACTTTTTTGTAAACTTTTATTCTTATTTATTTGTTTAGGATGTAGGATTTCACATTCTGTGTGTAATTAATCCAATGTCTAATTAATAAATTGTTAAAACTATTAGCCTAAAAATGATCTTAGGAATAAAATACTCTGTTATTTGAAAGTGTGTACTTGCATTATTATGCTATTAAATTGTCATACTGGCATTATATAGTGAGTGACATAAAAATGTGATATCGTAACACACACACACACACACACACACACACACACACACACACACACACACACACACACACATTCTAGGGCTACAGTAGGCTGTTACAGTTTTAGCTGGCCAACCTTCTCTCGCCAGCTAAGACCACCAACTTACGTGGGCAAAACGGTTTCCACACAGTAGGGTTATCATTATTAATATTTACTTTAATTTTACTTTTCATGGACAATGTTCTTCAGAAATTTTGTACCCACCTCTTTGGCTGCTATTCCTGTCATTACTGTTCCCTGACAAGTTCTGGGTCGGTATGGGTAGGTTCGGTCCATGTGCACGCGAAGAAGGTTCTGTTGTCATCTGCGACCCGTCACACGAATATTCGCGGTGTTCACAGTTTTTAAGAATCAAGTTGCTCCCTGTACCCTCTGCCTGACTGCTCACCATGCTGTTGTCCTGTTATAAAGCTGACTATAAAGTGCAAAGCGTTCAGACTGTTATGATAACAAACGCAAAATGTTCGTGTAATGATGGGCTTGGGCTGAATGCTTGCCAGTCTTCTTTCAACAGGTGTGTCATGTGACATGACAGCGGTGTGTTTTCAATAGGCTACCTGACTGGATGAGGTGGGGCGGGCAAAACACCTGGGGGTTCGTTCCAAACGTTACATAAGGGCACTTCTGAGTGAAAAAGGTGCCATATTAAAGTGCAGTTCCATAAAGAAGGTTCCAAAACTGACCACTTCGAAGGGCCATTCGTATTGGTGGACACTTTTGACCGTGGTCCTTTGAGCAGGGAAGATGTTTGGTGTCACATAGGGATGAGTCTTTCCGACTGGAACCCAGCACCATCTCAACTAGTATAACATGCGAAAACAGTGAACCCATGTGGAGCAAACCAGTTCTGTCAAGCATACGCTCATATCCGATGTAATGCTCATCATGCCTGAGTTGCATGAAATAAAAACTATAAAAAATAAATAAATAAAATGAAGTTAACTGAGTTACTAATCATACAAAAGCCATGTACAATTCAAAGGTTTAAACAAAGAGGAGTATTTCTGCAGCAGAGAAAACCCTGCCTAAAGTCTTGATGAACTTGACCAGACGCCACATATAGACTAAACGCGGGATTGTTTGTTTCGTGTTGTTTCTCTATCGCGCGCGCACCATGGTTAAACTGAGATCATACACTGACATCTACCGGCGGCACACAAACATACACACTGTACATGTGTTGACTCCCTAGATGTTTTATCAGCCCATCTCCTTGATACTGTTACAAGCAAATAAAAGGAGCAGTAAACGTTTTTTTCTTGTCATTTTTAAATGAAATAATATACAGCTACATTTAATTTTATTTGCACATAGCTAATTAATGGTTTTGGCAGCACTAAGCCGAAATGAAAATGAATGAATGAGGATAAGCCGAAAAGAAAATGAATGAATAATTAATGTTTTTTGCCACATCACTTCTTATCTGTCACATTATGTTCATCATACCAATAAATAAATAAATAACTCAAATAAATAAATAAACATGCAAATATTTCATCCACATACATTTCCCTCTTTTTTTTAGGCAGTAGCTGTACTGGCCATGTGGCCAATCACGTCAAAAACAATATTGTTATTCAAATATGAGGTCATCAGATCATATTCACAGACCAGATTGTCTCAACCCAAAACTTTGGTTTTGCAAATCTACAATTTTGTTTTTAATTTTAAATAAAATAAAAATCTATACTAATATATATTTAAAATATTTAATAATTAACAAATAATGTTATAAAATATGTTGTTGTTTTTTTAGCATCGGGCCTCATGGTGGCGCAGTGGGTAGCACGATCGCCTCACAGCAAGAAGGTCGCTGGTTCGAGCCTCGGCTGGGTCAGTTGGCATTTCTGTGTGGAGTTTGCATGTTCTCGCTGTGTTGGCGTGGGTTTCCTCCGGGTGCTCCGGTTTCCCCCACAAGTCCAAAGACATGCAGTATAGGTGAATTGGGTAAGCTAAATTGTCCGTAGTGTATGTGTGTGAATGGGTGTGTGTGGATGTTTTCCAGAGATGGGTTGCAGCTGTAAGGGCATCCGCTGCGTAAAACATATGCTGTATAAGTTGGCGGTTCATTAAACCGTGGCGACCCCAGATTAATAAAAGGACTAAGCCGAAATGAAAATGAATGAATGAATTTTCAGCATCATTCAGATTTCAGTGCCACATGATTCTTCAGAAATTATGATAATGATGATTTGCTGCTCTATTATGATCAATTATAATTGGTGCTCAATCATTAATTGTTCTTATTATCATTCATTACTATTGTAATTATTATAGTTTGTACTCCACTTTTGGAAACTGTGTGTTCCTTTTCAGGATTATTTGAATAATGTGATAATCGAATGTTTTGTAACAATAGAAATGTCTTTACTTTCGATCAATGTCTTTAATGAAAAAAAGTAAAGAAAAAGATATATGTTATATAGTATATTTTTTAAATATATGTTAATAAATCTTGGTTTCCACTAATAGTATGCATTGCAACAATTTTTTCATTCATTCATTTTCATTTTGGCTTAGTCCCTTTATTAATCTGGGGTCGGAATGAACCGCCAACTTATCCAGCATATGTTTTACACAGGATGCCCTTCCAGCTGCAACCCATCACTGGGAAACATCCACACACACCCATTCACACACATACACTATGGACAATTTAGCTTACCCAATTCACCTAGTGCATGTCTTTGGACTTGTGGGGGAAACCGGAGCACCCGGAGGAAACCCACGCCAACACGGGGAGAACATGCAAACTCCACACAGAAACGCCAACTGACCCAGCCGAGGCTCGAACCAGCGACCTTCTTGCTGTGAGGTGATCGTGCTACCCACTGCGCCACTGTGAGGCCCGCAACAATTTTTTATTCTTGTAAAACATTTTTCTTGATCATGAAATTAGTCTATTTGAGTGATTTCTGAAAGATTATGTGGGGTCACGGGGTGAGAGAGCAGACAGACACGCATTTGTCACTGAGTTTTAATGGACAAAAAGCCGTGACATACTTCTTTTTTAGTGAATAATTAGTGAATGAGGTTTTGTTAAAGCTTATCTTAGTTAAACAACAGCTTTCGACAAAGGGAATTCAGTGCTAGTTATCATGGTTACATTTTTCACATTTTAAATAAAATTGATTATCCAACTTTAACACAATTATTGGATTTGTCCACATTTGGCACAAAATTGGTTTGATTTTACCAGTTCTTTATCATTTTAATCATAGCTCCAGCATCACTGTTGAGTCAGGAATGTTGCATTCAGATTAAAGCTAATCCGTACTACATTTTCAACCATAAATATATCAAAACAGTTTGATTAGTATTATGCCTTGCTAAGCCGTAGATAGCTTTAAAGCTGACTACTGTCTAATCTAAAGGTGTCTAAAAGCTGTCTTATCCTCCCAAAAAAGGGAATTTTGACATTTAAATGACAATAATTCTTCAGTATTATAAGGTAAAATGTAATTTTTCCAGTGTCTGCTGGAAAGGGTCTTCTAGTATCAAACAAAAGCTAGAGCGCACAGAACCTGTTACACCTTTTCAAACAGAGGCTTTAGGTCAGATTTCTTTTTTCCTCTGTTTGGTGACATGGGCTGGAAACAAACACAGTTGTCTGCAGGGTGCAGGAGCACACAGGGCTTGAGTTATACATCTTTTTAGGGGCTTTTTTATAGCACAGACAGCTTATACAGTAATCTTTAGCACTTTCAAACTGCTTTAAAGTAATTTCAAAAGGTTTTCTGTAGAAGGACACCAAAATGTTACATATTGGTAGAAAAATTGAGGTGGAAAAACCCCAAAAGCTTGTCCAGCATTACATGATCATATCTGTCTCTTCAAATGGACAACGGAGATTGTTTCACAATCATTTCTGCGTCTCTTCCAGCAGAGAGTGTAGATCAGTCCTGCTCTCCTAAGCCCTCAAATGAGCCCTCACTGCAGGCGCTGGTGGACAATAATAGAGGTCTTACACCCCATTGATGATGAGCCTGAGTATGACTTCTCGTTAGTCCAGTTCTGTAAAGTAATGATTGAACCAATTCACTCACGTGCTTCACTGAAGAACACAGAGCAGCGTAGAAACAGGGAGCTTCTTTGTCTGCTGTTAGTTGGTGGACCTCACCTAAACCCGGATCCGATCCTCAAAGGAAAAACCTGTAAGTCCCCCATGGGACCACCTTTGCCTGCTGGGTCCCAAAAAAGAAAGCCTCATCATCCCTGAGTAATGTAGCATGTGTACAAAGTTGCTATTGCTCTGGGAATGCCTGTGCCTGCATTGCCCTCAAAGGCATGACCCATGCCAGCAAACTCTCTAGAGAGAGCTGCTGCACCTGTGCCAGAGGTAATGGGCTTCCCAAATGAAGCACGCCTAGATGGATCCAACCAGATCCAGATACAATTTTGTTGCCTATTCTCTTGGCAGTATTGCCTGGCAATATTTATGGTTCTTTGTGGAACCATGGATGCCAATAAAGAACTTTTTTAAGAGTGTATCTGCAAAAAATCTGAAGTGGTTAAAATCTTTTCAGGATGTCAATAATTGCATTGCATTGCAATATCAAAAAGATGCATATAACCGAGTGTGTTGAGCAGTTGGTTGTCAATTTGCAGTTATTCATATTTAATAAGGGTGTTATGGTGGTTTTTGTTTTACATACTAATTTAAATTGGTACACGCTTTATTTGTTTGCAGTGCAAGTAGAACCCATTAATTAAATGCAGTTAGCATGTTTCGCTGTATCAACACTAGAGGGCAGTGCTGCACTACAAGCGTCTCAAGGGTAATTCATTCCACACACAGTATCATGTATTGTTTCTAATAATTTCGAATTTAAATAAAACAATATATATATTCTATACATTTTTTACGGGTATTCATTCAAAACCGTAGCATTAAAGTTGACATTTTAGGTTAATCCTCTGCGGCATTTGCTTGTAGAGTTCATTTCCAATGACTTTGCTTTTACTGCAGTTCAGATTTGATTGTTTTATTAATGACAGCAATAACGCATCAGGTCAACAAATCAATGCGTTGCATTAAACAGGTTTTGTGCTTTGCTTTCTATCACCATACCAGTGAATCTAATCTCTCATCTATACACACTTTCCTAATATATCCAGTAACACTTGATTTAAACCCTGATATCTCTTTGTGATGCAGGACAGGTGGTCTTTTTATTCCTCTATGTATTGTTAAAGATTCTGTAGAAGGTTAGAAGTGTCTGAGAAAACAGTTTTAACAATAGTGTATCTGTATCTCTATCTATTACTGTATGCAGCATTCCTGATGGAAAAGTGACGTTGGAGCTACGATTAATCTTGCATATATTGTTGGCAGGCAGCACAAGCCCACACTTGCTACAGTCTAACTAAACAACTTGACCTTAATTTGACAAACTGTCATTTAGAGATGCATGAACTCATTCAAGTCATGTAACCAGAGTCATCTGTAATGTGCACATTTGGAAAAGGATTAAATCCAGAATGTAACCATTAAGACCACTGAGAGAGAGAGAGAGAGAGAGAGAGAGAGAGAGAGAGAGAGAGAGAGTCAACTCGGCTGACTGCAACTTTGAATATTCTCAGTGGGCCTTCTTGGACATTCCTTCAACACTAGGCCATTTTTCTTTGCATGCATCATTCATTATCTTGATGTTTTATTTTTATTTAATCATTATTTGGAATAAGGGGGAAAATAAAACTCTTGACAGTTTAATAAATGTCAAGAGAGTTCCGGGACGATGATTTGGTAGTTCCTTGGAAGAACTGGACCGCTCCCTTTACTGAAAGCTGTTGTTTAACTAAGATAAGCTTAAAAAAATCCCTGGCAAGAAAACAATTGCTGTTTATTCACAAAAGAGGAAGTATGCCATAGTTTGGGTCCATTAAAACCGAGACTGCAGCGTTTATGTATAGGCTGATTCTGAAATCATTAGCTGTTTAATAGCATATGTGTTAATGGTTAATCAGAGTGATGCATAGTTCTAAGGATTTACAACATTAAGTCTTTCGTTAAAATGACAACATAGTCGAAGTTTACAAATAGATACAGCTCTTGTTGACTTAAGAAAGAAAGTGAGCGATCTGAAGACTGCATTAACACTCCTGCAGTTTATCAGCTCAACACTGTCTTATCATTCATTCATTTTCATTTCGGCTTAGTCCCTTTATTAATCTGGGGTCGCCACAGCGGAATGAACCGCCAACTTATCCAGCATATGTTTTACGCAGCGGATGCCCTTCCAGCTGCAACCCATCACTGGGAAACATCCACACACACTCATTCACACACATACACTACGGACAATTTAGCTTACCCAATTCACCTGTACCGCATGTCTTTGGACTTGTGGGGGAAACCGGAGCACCCGGAGGAAACCCACACCAACACGGGGAGAACATGCAAACTCCACACAGAAACGCCAACTGACCCAGCCGAGGCTCGAACCAGCGACCTTCTTGCTGTGGGGCGAACGTGCTACCCACTGCGCCACCGTGAGGCCCTCAACACTGTCTTATCATGTACAAATAAATATCTACTTATCTCCACGTGCATCTGTTTCACCAGCAGCAGGTGCAAAGATATCAAGAAAGAGCAAGTTTTACAACATTTCTATTTCCATGTAACTGGGATGAATGATTTTAGAAAATAATTATGGGTCCATATTAGGTGGCTTTACCTGCTATTGAATGTACTGTGCAGTACAATGCACTTATGAATAAATGCTCATGCTGCATTGTTAAACACTTTTGTCTGCTAAATCCTTAAGGTTTAGGACAGCTTTAGTGTTAGTGACAGGTTTCAGTGTCTGTTAAGTGGTAAGGATAGGTTTAATGGTTTAAGGGTTGGTTACGAGGAATAGACATGTTTAGCGGTAAATATCTGAGTTTAAGACTTGGTGAACATTAGAGACCGGTTAAGCTGCAAGTGTAGATGCAAGGGTTGTTTTGTGGTATAGGTGTAGGCCTAAAGTATGCATGAAATCAAAATCTTGCAATGATTATTTTGCTAACACACATTTCTGTAAGGAGTTTGCATGTTCTCCCCATGTTCGCATGGGTTTCCTCCGGGTGCTCCAGTTTCCCCCACAGTCCAAAGACCTGCGGTATAGGTAAATTGGGTAAGCTAAATTGGCCGTAGTGTATGAGTGTGAATGAGTGTGTGTGGATGTTTCCCAGTGATGGGTTGCAGCTGAAAGGGCATTCGCTGCGTAAAAACATATGCAGGATAAGTTGGTGGTTCATTCCGCTGTGGAGACCCCAGATTAATAAAGGGACTAAGCCGAAATGAAAATGAATGAATGAATGAATGAATGAATCTTCAATCAAGGTCTGTCCATTTGCTTCTGCTCTGAAACAGCAGTCCTTGACATCGGTTTGATGGCTTGGGTGTAATATGCTTAGCCACGCCCCTCTAACCATTCATCTGCTGTGAGTGAATGATGAGAGGAGGAGCAGCAAAAACAAAACCCCGCCCTCTACTCAATATTCTGTTTCAGTTGGAAATACATTATCATACTGAGAAAAAGGTCTGTAGAAACTTCTAGTTAATGGGTAGTGACAATTTTGGTGGTTTAGTAGTAAGGATGAGTTTAGTAGTATAACAAGATTGGTACTGTACATACAGTATGTAGGTTTGGTGATATAGTAAAGTTGTAGGGTTGGTGAAGAGGTAAGTTTAGTGGTATAGGTTGGGTTTAGGGTCAAGTTAGTAAAAGGTTAAATGGAAAGGGTAGGTTTGATGAATGGTTAACATTATAATAACTATTGCTGCATCCCAGGCCAAATTTTTATTACCTTCCCTCGTTGTCTTCCATTCATCTCATTGACTCAGAAGCACATTACTGGTTACATTACACAAGTGTCCACTACTGGCCAGACATCTGCAACGGGATTTAATGGAATTCTCAAAGGACTTGGAAACTACTATACACATGAATGCAAGCCGATGTCGTAATCGTATTAAATTGTGGCACATAAGTGCCTTGGAGTGTACATATGAAGCAGACTCACTCCCTCTTTCAAAATCAAGGGGTCAAGGGTCTGTCCATATCCACTTGACAAAATGAAAGCACTTCAATTTGGGGTTGGGGATTCCCCCAAGGGGAAGTGCTTAGGGAAATTTTTGAGTGTGTGTCTAAAGGTGGAGTGGAATCTAGCCATAACGGTAATGGTTAAGTGTAGGGCCAGGTTTAATAATATGGGTAGTTTAGGGTTCATTCACATTATAAACAGGTTAAGCAGAATGGGTCAGTTTAGTATTACATCTATGTTTAAGGACTGATTAAATAGTATGGGTGAGTTTAAGGAGTTGTTAAGGTTAGGGACCTTGGGTAAGTTAAAAAGTTAAACTTAGGTTTAAAAAGATTAAAGAAAGATTAAATTGTGCGAGAAGATTTCAGTGATGGTTAAGGTTAGTAACAGGTTCAGTGGTAATGATATGATATATAAGTGTAGGTGTAGGTCAAGAGCGTAAATACAGATATGTAGAAATTTTTTGTAGGTATTTGTAGAAATTCTTTACAGCTATGAGTACATTCAATTATTTGTCAAGTGCAATGTTAATACATATATATCTACAGAACAACCGCATTGCATCACATTATTTAACATTAAATGCTACTGAATAGTGGTTCAAGATGCTAAATATAAACAGATAAATTGACAGTAAAAGTGCGTCTAATCCCTGTTTCATGGGGGAAAGTTGACTGAAATTTACTTAAATGATTTTATGAACGTTAACATGATAATTTTGCACAAAACTGTAATATCAGTTTTTTTCAGCAGGCTTGTTAATAATTTAAAATGCTCATTAAAGAGACAATAAAAAATGTCCAATAGAAACCAGTTTAGATTTGAAATTAAGCTAAATTAGGGAATGAATGATACTTCAGGAATAAAGGATTTGGGGAAAAAAGGGATGTTCAGCTTAACCTAAAATAGCTCAAATGAAAAGAAAAATTAATAGAAGCTATATAGATTTTTAGACACTTACTACAACATAAAATAAAATGTAAATTAACATTACACACGTGATATGCATGTGAAGTGTCCAGTAGGAGTGATCATTGCAGAGCCTTCATTCATCTGTGATGATGCTCAGTATAGAGATATTACTAAACTCATTTATGTGTCTGATCCGGAGAGAGAATAAACTCAGCTGCTCATAACAGCAGATCTGGCTTTAGCAGGCTTTGTTCTGCTCTATTAATTTATCTATTGATTATTAACAAGTTGACACAGTCACACGGTCTGCAAGATTGTTCTGCATACTATTATGTCATTTCACTGAAACCGACATTATAGGGCTTACATTAAATATGGGTCATCTCTCATTTAGCACAGTATTAAAAAAGGCATGCGTTTTGTAATATATAGAGAAAAATATATAAAAATATGTTATTCAAATATGTATAAACATTTTTTATTGTCCCTATAATATCGGCTGTTACATCAGTTAATAAATATGTCAAATAAAACAAAATTGTAAACACCAAATCATCCTCAGCAGTCATTTCAGTGTCCATCTCTGCCTGTTTTCTAATCACAAGGCAGAGCTCAAATACTAAGGAAGTTACCTAGGAGTAGTAAATTAGCTAGATTGAATCAGAAACACATAAAGTGTCTACCAGTGATTGACGAAGCTTTATTAGCAATAAAAGCGTAATTTGCATAAAGCCCATTGAAGATACAGAGGTCAGAGATGTCAAAGCATGTCGTTTCTGAGATGTTTATCCAGATCTTTGAAACAGTGAGGCCGGGGTGAACACTGGCTGTAGTGTAACACTATTTATCAACACTGACTTGCACTTTTACGACTAAATGCTTCCACAAAGAAGAACAATTTAAAAAATTCTGTCATTGTTTACTCACCCTTTACTTGTTCCAGACCAGTTTGACTTTCGTTCTTCTGCTGAACACAAAATAAGATATGTTGAACCACTGACTTCCATATTATTTAAGGGGTTCTCTAGATTTTAGGAAGGTTATTCACTCTAAGGGCCTCACGGTGGC
>CAIGQW010056847.1:7097629-7118283 GCA_903798125.1 Danio choprae | reverse complement strand
ATTACATATATTACATAGATTAAAATACTGTTGTATAATATTACTATAAATGCAGTTTTATCAAATTAGCCTTCTTTAAAAGTGCATATGCAATTAGTACATTATTTAACACAATTTTTGTGTTTGTGTGAATCACGCATATACAGATTTACGAGACATGGTTCAAGGCTCGGTCATTGTTTAGTTCTTCATGTTCTTCTTGTGGCCTCCTAATTTACACCTTTTATTATGACAAGGGTATTTGGCATATTTTAAAGTACTGTACAAAAGCAGATTCACGCAATTCCAACAGGATAATATACGGTAGTAACACTATGCAAGTTATTAACTTTAAAATGTGTACCAATTAATTCCAGAAACACCCCGTGTTTAGACTGACTGTAAATGTATGCGAACCATGCCTGCTGGTTATTTACAGTAAATGTACCTTGCAGCAGATGGTCTTTAGTGGTCTCGCTCTGACAATGAGTTATAGCCTTCCAGAAACTAGTGGAACCCCACTGATACTTCCTTGAAAAGTTCACAGAGAGCTTCGTAATATGGAAAGACAAGTGTAAGAATTTGCCCAAGGGTTTGAACATGTCAGTTGTGGTGCTATTAGTGCAGTTACAAGACCTACCATCACCGCCATATACTGTACATTTACAGCTGAAGGCAAACTTATTAGCCCTCATGTAAAGTTTCAAAGCCCACCAGTGGTTTGTTCTGTAGCCAATTGATGAAAAAACATCTTAAAAGCTAATACATTTAAAGTTAAAAACTGCTTTTATTCCAGCCAAGCATAAAGAATTAAGAAATCATTTTCCAGAAGGGAAGTTTATTTCTAAACTAATTTCGAGAGGATCACGTGCTAATGATTGCTTACAGCTGGCCCGCATTATAGCTCGCAATTGATTCACCAATCAGATGATTCCTAGATCACCATAAATAACCAGAGTTTCCCTTATCTCAGTACCTTCGTCTTGAAGAACTCCCCCCACCCACCCCTACTCCTCCTCCTTCCCAGATGGGAGACTCGGTGGCCCAGTGATTAACACTGTCGCCTCACAGCAAGAATGTCTCTGGTTAAAGTCCCGACTAAACTAGTCGACATTTCTGTGTGGAGTTTGCTTGTTCTCCCCGTGCTCGCGTGGGTTTTCCCCGGGTTCTTCGGTTTCCTCCCACAGTCCAAAAACACGCAATTTAAGTTCAATTTAATTGAACACACTAAGCAATACCATTGCCAAACCCTTAATAACTATACATCTCTTTTCAGCCATTCTTTTAGCCAGAAATAAGTCGGGGGAGTTCATCGAGATCTACCGGAGCTCAAGCTCCCCTCTCGCCCTGCAAACGGGAGGGAGCCAAGGGCTCGAGGATCTCGTGAGCTCAGGGCTCTCTCCCGGGACAGCATGCCAAACAAGCTTTATAACCAATCATCAGCTAAGTGTGAACTCTTGAAGAACAAAATATTATAGGAAATACTGTGAAAATAGGGCCTCACAGTGGCGCAGTGGGTAGCACGTTCGCCTCACAGCAAGAAGGTCGCTGGTTCGAGCCTCGGCTGGGTCAGTTGGCGTTTCTGTGTGGAGTTTGCATGTTCTCCCTGTGTTGGCGTGGGTTTCCTCCGGGTGCTCCGGTTTCCCCCACAAGTCCAAAGACATGCGGTATAGGTGAATTGGGTAGACTAAATTGTCCGTAGTGTATGAGTGTGAATGAGTGTGTATGGATGTTTCCCAGAGATGGGTTGCAGCTGGAAGGGCATCCGCTGCGTAAAACATATGCTGGATAAGTTGGCGGTTCATTCCGCTGTGGCGACCCCAGATTAATAAAGGGACTAAGCCTAAATGAAAATGAATGAATGAATACTGTGAAAATATCATTTCTCTGTTGAAACATCACTTGTGAAATATTTTTAAAAAGATTCAAATTTAACATGAGGCCTAATCATTTTGCCTTCAACTGTATATCAACATCAAAGACGAAGATATGAGAGGAAGATTACAGGTACATTGTGACACAAAAAAAGTTATTTAATGCAGTCAGACTGGCTACATTACTTGAATAGATTAGGAAGTGGATTTTTTGGACTCAAAAAAGCAAAATTTTCACTAAGAACCTAAAGTGTGCAAGAAAGTAAAAGTTTGAGCGATTATTCTCTTACAGTAGCTTTGTACTCCAGCTTACACTACACAAAAAAATGCAAGGTTCAAATAAAAGAGGTATTTGTTGAGTGACTGAAACTTTCAACACTTTCTGCCACACCTTGTTTGACTTGGCACAAATGAGAAATCCGTACATGTCTCAAAGGAGCTTTAAAGTGCAAGAGACGCATTTGTTTCGTACATTTGTCATGAGGCGAGTTGGTATCTGTCACGTGTATTCATGATGTGTGGTTTTTTTTTTTTTTTTTGGCAGCAGTGTCAGAGGCGCCCACATCCAAGCCGTACCAGGGAGTGAGAGTCAAAGACCCGGTAAAAGAGCTGCTGCGGAGAAAAAGAGGAAATGCTGCCAGATCCACAGCTACAGTAGGAACACACGTGAACCCTCACACACTCCAAAACACATCCTTGAGATCAGAAAAATTGCCCTTATCTTTATCTTACTCGTTATTCATTCAAATCTTGATCTATTGCATAAGACCTTGATCTTTCTTTCAACAACTTTTAACCTTGAAAAATTACAAAAAAGTGACTTTTATTAACATTTTTAATAGTTTAGAGTGATATATTGTCTGGGTTTTGGTGTTGTATATTATGGTACAAAAGCCAGTATATTTTCTGTCATTTTACAGACTTATTTCTCTATATATTATTTTTTATTCATTATATTATTTCAAACTACTAAAATGCCAATAAAGGTCACTTTGTTAAACTGTAGAGTTGGATTTTTAACATCAAAAGTCAACAGAGCAGAGATCTACATCCCGAAATGCAATTCACAACCGTAAACCAAATGGAAAACACTTGGAAATCACTTGGTAAACCAAACAGAAATCACAAAATATGGAAGCCGATACTTTTTACAGTGTTGGTGATATATACAAATGTGAGACTAGTTATAAAAGAAAGCGTGGGTTTTAATCTTTATATTATGTTGCAGGCCATTTTGTGACACTTTCTTGTCAAACACATACAGTATACATGTTTCCAGAAAGCCTAATTTTGGTCCAAAACAGGTAATAGAACAGTCACATGAAGTTTTAATGGTTTCCACTACATTTACGATTAAAAACCATTAGAAAGCATCAAATTGTAACCATCAAAACCTGCATATCTTTATGACTTATAACATGTTTTGGGACATTCCATTGGCATTTATTGGTTTAACATGCCAGCAACACAATATGACCATTACATTTTCTATTAAACCTATACAATTTTCATTAGAATTATTAAAACTATTGCAGATTCTATTATGGCTTCTATTGTCTTTCAGCAGGGAGAGAACTAGAGTGAATGTACAGTTCCCCAGCTGGAGGGGAACTGCAATGCTATGTGGAATCTTCCACTATGGGGATTACGTCAGAAGCCAATCATCTGAAAGAGTAATAAAATGGGCCAATGAAATGCCAATGAGTTGGGGGCGTCGGCGGGCACAG
The DNA here is from genome assembly GCA_903798125.1 of Danio choprae. Classification (NCBI taxonomy): domain Eukaryota; kingdom Metazoa; phylum Chordata; class Actinopteri; order Cypriniformes; family Danionidae; genus Danio; species Danio choprae. The sequence goes on along the minus strand of CAIGQW010056847.1, from coordinate 7,114,703 downwards.
CTGGCAGCAATTACAATCATCTGTTGTATAAAGATGCCCGCCGTGGATCGCAAAGACACCTTTTTGCATTCAGAGCCTCACACTACTGAGAGAGTCTTTGGGTTCCTCCCAAACCTTCTTCTAGAAAGTGAGAGAGAGAGAAGGAGAAAATTGCCGGTGTTTGAACAGGCTGCTTCTCCCGGTTCCAGAGTGTGTGACACGCATTGGCAGACGGTCAAGCTGGGCTATTCTCCCTTGCCTGGGCATTCTTTGGGTCCGGTCCTTGTAGAGCGGTAACTATAAGGAGCAAGTTTCCTAAAGGAGCAACACGATCGTGCAGCGCGTTTCTGGATGCGGTGGTTTCCTGTCCACGAATGATGGGCACGAGCGCTGTGTTGCATGTCTGGGGGTTCAGCATGTTAATGCAGTGCTCGCGTGCAGCGCATGCCATCACTGCAATGGCATGTCTGTTGCACAGCTAAGATCAAGGCTCGCTCTTGCGAACCACCCCGCAAGTAGCGGTTGGCACTCGGGCAGATCTGAGGGTTACAGTGGGGGTCAATCTGCCGCCCTTGTGCTTGCGGACCTCCCATTCCTCAGTGCGCTCCATCCAAACTTTGAGTGAGAGAAGCGATCCATCCTCCGGGATGATTGCCTTCTCACTCGATGACACCAAGGACCAGATGTCCATCGCTGCATTGGAGGGTGGGCTGTCATTTTCCGATGACAATTTGGAAGTTTCCACATAGCATTTCCATTCCCCCCCTCGGGGAACGAGGATTACATAGTAACCGTTTCAACACCCCAATAAAACATTACTCCAGCAAAAGTTCTACTGATAATTAATAAATCAAGTATTTAGCCAAATGAAAATAACAAAATATTGTTATTAAATTATATTCTGTATGTAAAAAGTAGTAAAACAATATATGTGTAAATGTGTGCTGACAAATATAAGCACAATGTAAACAAAGAGATGCACAGAAGAAACATCCAAGCCTATTAGATTTATATCTATTTTGTGCTCCAGGAATGACGAGGATGCACAGGGATTAATTTGTATTATTTTAAAATTATGGTTAGTTTTCAATCCTGACTCATTCAGATGGTTTCAAACACTTCATACACAACAGATCGAGTTCAGAGAGTGAATATGATTTGCTCTTAAAATAATAAGTCGAATCAGATTTTTCGAATCAGTTGATTATTAACTGTGTGGAGTTTGCATGTTCTCCCTGTGTTGGTGTGGGTTTCCTCCGGGTGCTCCGGTTTCCCCCACAAGTCCAAAGACATGCGGTATAGGTGAATTGGGTAAGCTAAATTGTCCGTAGTGCATGAGTGTGAATGGGTGTGTATGGATGTTTCCCAGAGATGGGTTGCAGCTGGAAGGGCATCCGCTGCGTAAAACATATGCTGGATAAGTTGGTGGTTCATTCCACTGTGGCGACCCCAGATTAATAAAGGGACTAAGCCGAAATGAAAATGAATGAATGAATGATTATTAACTGGAGAATAACTTTGGTCTTTTGAATTGATCAATCGTTAACTGGAAATTAGTTTTATCAGAGAATTGTTGCAATCAGATCAGTCCAAGGTGCAAAAGAAGTGCTCAGAGTGATTTGCTAAATTATTTCTCCACTTCAAAATAACCTTTTACTTTGCTACATTTATAAAAATGCAATGAAATGCAGTAAAATCGAGTGGAAAGTTCAATGTTGTGCTGAGGGAATATATTCATTCATTCATTTTCATTTCGGCTTAGTCCCTTTATTAATCTGGGGTCGCCACAGCGGAATGAACCGCCAACTTATCCAGCATATGTTTTACGCAGCGGATGCCCTTCCAGCTGCAACCCATCTCTGGGAAACATCCATACACACCCATTCACACTCATACACTACGGACAATTTAGCTTACCCAATTCACCTATACCGCATGTCTTTGGACTTGTGGGGGAAACCGGAGCACCCGGAGGAAACCCACACCAACACAGGGAGAACATGCAAACTCCACACAGAAACACCAACTGGCGAGGCTCGAACCAGCGACCAGCGACCTTCTTGCTGTGAGGCGAACGTGCTACCCACTGCGCCACTGTGAGGCCCTGAGGGAATATAGTGAATAGTAAAAGTTTGCTAAAATTACAATAGTCTAATACTTGACAAATGCGCTTAAGTACACTAATGGATTCTGAGGAGTGGTCATGAACAATGGTGTCAGGAATCAAGAGTCATTTTCCATGCTTTCATTTTACACTCATCTAATTCAATGCTTTAAAAACTATTATTAGCTCAGAACTTACTTTTAGAGACCAGCAAATTGTATAATGAGAATCATCTGTAATCAGTGATGGACTATCATTTCTAAGCAATTTAATAATCAATGTAATAAGCACACATTGTAAAATATGTCAAGAAGCTTCTTGTAATTTAGTAACTAGCACCACAGTTTTTATTTTTGCACTCAATTATCTGTTCAAAATATAACTTGAATTGTATTCTTTTTTTAATGATGGTCCAAACTTGACTTGAAAATAATGTAATATATTGTCTAGATTTGTGTTTATTAGGTGTTAGTATATAAGTCCAGTCAAGTTTGCAATTTGTGACGGTTTAAATATAACATGCTTCTTAAAACCCAGTCAAGAAAACTTGTTCAGCATAGATACCTTTGCTCATCCAACATTTTATTGACATTTTTACAGTATATCCAGAATTGAAGCTTATAAAAGTGTAATAAATGGGTCTGGTTGTTAGATTGATGCCACTTAATTGCATTTGTTACCAGAGGTGTGGACTCGAGTTGATGACTTGTGATTTGACTTGAACTTTTCTTGGAATCCCAATTTTGATTTAAGAAGACTCAGGATTTGACTGGAGACTTGTCTGACTCGACTTGGGACTTGATTGGGCACTTGAAAGCAAAGACTCGAGATATACTTGTGAATTGCAAAACAATGACTTCTCTTACCATGACAAACACAATTCAGGTCACGGCTCTTCATAAATTGACTGAATAAGAGGCTCCAAGAGGACCGATTACAAAACTCACAATAGGATTGCGAAAGACTGCAAAATCAATGTCAGATTCAATTTTACAAGGCATTGCTAAATGCGGAAAGGCAGGCTCTCCAAACTCCAAGGGGATTTTGGCCTTATATAATCCAGGTGTTTTTCCATGACAGTTAAACTATTCCCCCACACAGCCAGAGGGGTTGGGCATATAGGGCCTATGCAAATCCATTTGTTGGTCTGCCAAGAGGCTTGCCTACCAACCTTCTCTTTTTTTCTTGACAACACATTGAAAACATAAACACACTCAATAGTCTTTTTCTCACATTAAACTCTCGTAAAAGAAGATGTGGACTCTGTTAAATGTCTTTAATAGACTCTTTTGTAATTTTCCATCTTAAGGATGCTCTTTAGGCTGATCAGTTATTGCTTCTCAAATGGACCTCCACTATGAACAAGAGCTGGACGTGCTCTTATCTTATCTGTTACTTCAGGGCGAGCTATTATCTGTAAAGCGGCCCCTCCACGTGCTCTCTGCCATTTCTTTCATCACCTCTCACTGTAAGAAGATGAGGGTTTTAAAGCAGCTCTGCCATTGTTAAGCTGGGGGCCGCAGTAAGAAATGCCTTGATCCAATCTACCAGGTGAAGGTCTTAGACGGAAGGGACAGAAGTCCCAATAATCAGTTTAAGTGGAATTTAAGTGGGACCACTTGCCCTGACATGTACATAATTTTGCAACGGGATCGCCTTGTGCTACCCTAATTGTTTGGGATTTGTAGTGCAAAAATGAAAGGGTAAAGTACAGCCAGTTGCTTATTATTATTGGTAAATGAAACCCTGGACTACAAAACCTATGTTGTCTTTTGCTGTAAGGGTATATTTGTGTATGAATAGTCAATAATAATTATATTGGGTGAGTCTAAAGGATTAATTTTATTCATTCATTCATTCATTTTCATTTCGGCTTAGTCCCTTTATTAATCTGGGGTCGCCACAGCGGAATGAACCGCCAACTTATCCAGCACATGTTTTACACAGCGGATGCCCTTCCAGCTGCAACCCATCTCTGGGAAACATCCATACACACCCATTCACACTCATACACTATGGACAATTTAGTCTACCCAATTCACCTGTACCGCATGTCTTTGGACTTGTGGGGGCAACCGGAGCACCCGGAGGAAACCCACGCCAACACAGGGAGAACATGCAAACTCCACACAGAAACGCCAACTGACCCAGCCGAGGCTCGAACCAGCGACCTTCTTGCTGTGAGGCGAACGTGCTACCCACTGCGCCACTGTGAGTCAGGCCAAATAGTAAATAGTAAATTTCTATTTTCAGGCCAATAGAAAATAAGTAGATTAATAAAATATAAGTAAAGATGATCTTCCATGAAGACATGAAGACCTTAAATATATCAATAATTTTGCTCAGAAATATGCATTGCAAAGAATCTGGACAACTTTCCTTTTTTTGGGCCCTCAGACTAAATAGTTGTATCTCTGCCAATTATCATCCTATCACAAAAATCCATAAATCAACGGAAAGTTTATTTATTCAACTTTCAGATTCCCAATATTGGCACTTTAAACTGGATTTGCAATCAATGGTCACAAGTGAACCCATCTGAATGCAGGTTGACCCGTTTAATAGCTGTCAGATTACAAGAAATACATGCATACTTGGACATAAAATGACTGATTTGCATCTAAATTTGTTCTGTGTTGAACGAAGTCTAAGGCTTTGTTGTTTCTGGACAATGCTCACTGAGATCTCAAACCCGATTGTAAACAAGGCTTGACATTCTCCTGAGGTTGTAACTGCAGCCTCAGGGTAGAGTACTTGTAATATTTGTCTATGTAAAGTAACAAGAAGTTAATGTGTAATAAAATATATAAAGTTTAAATTAAATAAACTAAAATAAACACTTTAGATTTAGAACAATGCTTTAGATTTCACTTTTATTGCTTGTGTTGCATTTATTAATGACTTTCATACTTAGAGGACAATGAAATATCATTAAGTAATTTATTTTGCTTTTGACAAATGAGCTTCTATTGCATGTAACATCAAGGCCATTTTGGTGGGTGGAGGATTAAGATGATTCCAAGAGCCCACATAGGAGGCTGAGCAGAACCTCGATTTTTTTGGTGTATGATTCTGTAGGTGTATGATTCTGGTATTTAAATTGGCTCTTTGCATGATAATCTCCTAGGATGCAGGTTACAATGAAAGAACCCCTCTGTGCCAAGAGTGTATGCTTATCCCCTTAAGACATCTGCAGTTTGCTCAGAAATGCAGCACTTCACAGACCACTTCTGAACTTTGTGCATCTTTCAGGGAGAGGGCAAGACTCAAGAGGTGAGATAAGCTAACATCAGGACTCCAAAAAATGAAAGAAAAGCAAATAAACAAATCAGATATGTGTCCGGGGCCTCACGGTGGCGCAGTGGATAGTATGTTCGCCTCACAGCAAGAAGGTCACTGGTTCGAGCCTCGGCTGGGTCAGTTGGCGTTTCTGTGTGGAGTTTGCATGTGCTCCCCGTGTTGGCGTGGGTTTCCTCCGGGTGCTCCGGTTTCCCCCACAAGTCCAAAGATATGCGGTATAGGTGAATTGGGTAAGCTAAATTGTCCGTAGTGTATGAGTGTGAATGGGTGTGTATGGGTGTTTCCCAGAGATGGGTTGCAGCTGGAAGGGCATCCGCTGCGTAAAACATATGCTGGATAAGTTGGCGGTTCATTCCGCTGTGGCGACCCCAGATTAAAAAAGGGACTAAGCCGAAATGCTGAGGCTCCATGCAAACTCCACACAGAAACGCCAACTGACCCAGCCGAGGCTCGAACCAGCAACCTTCTTGCTGTGAGGCGAACGTGCTATCCACTGTGCCACCATGAGGCCCTCATTAGCCTAATTATATTTTAAATAAGAACAAAGTTGTCTGTCAGATAAAAATGTTTAAAGCATGTTCATATTTTAGAGAAAGTAATATTTGCATAATCAATGATTGATCTTATCAGCACACGACCATAATTAATGTAGCTACTTTTTTGGATTAACTGACCTGTCAGACCCCTGGATTCAGTGCCTGTGAATATATCTGAAATCTGTGCATCACTACCGAGCAAATAAAAACAATTTAACTGAAACAAATCTAACGAACTAAAAATATAACAAGAGCAACCAATGGGTTATATTGAGCTACAAATAATAAAACATCTTTATTAATAATATATTAAAAATCCTTAAAATACTTAAGTCAACTTAAGTCAACTCCATATCTGTCTGAGTGATCCAGTTAAACCGACATGAATCTATTTCTGTGGGCCAGAAACAAATGCACCATATTGGACCAAATGTCAGTTATTCAAACCTCCTTCATTCATAATCCTACTCACTCAATGTCATCTGCTATATTGGCAAGATGATGAACCATTTTGAAACCCGCTGTCGGCAGGTTGTCCAGATGAATGCCAAAGGGAGACCCTTATGGCTTGTTTCCACTGAGCAGTACAATTCGATAAAGTATGGCATTCATTTCCATTTCCACTGTCAAAAGTGACAAAATAGCAAACCATGCTGTATCACTTTTTGGGATAGCCAAAAAGGCTACCTAGCCTTTCACAAGGCTACCTAGCACAACAGAACGGTACCAAAATGGTGAATCTAGACTCACTGCTGAACGTTACGGTATGATTTACAGAGAATCATTATTTGAGCATGCTACTATAAAGGAGAATGATGGCACAAGAAGCATCACTTGTTTTTAATGCACAGCTTAACACCACAATAGGCTTAATACAATCAATGATGCCACACAGCAATGAACCATGAACCAACAGGATCTGCTGGGTGTTCTCTATTGTTGTTTATGGGAACGTTCATGTTATGTCTAAAGAAAGATTGTGAGAGTGTGAGGGTGTTTTCCAGTTCCTGGTTCACAAGTTAGTGCGCTCTCAAGACATTTTCCAAAGTAATTGGTGGTTCATTCAACCGTGGCGACCCCTGATTAGGCAGGGACTACGCCAAAGGAAAGTGTGTGTAATAGAATTAACTGTCCTGTCCCAAACAATCCTCTTCTCTTAAAGCACAAATAACTAAAATAATAGACAACATTAATGCACATTATTGATGTGAAAAACATTTGGTCTTATTAATTAATGTTTAATTTCTAGGTCATGGTTCCCTGCAACAATTTGCAGTCATGCACGCTTGCTGGTGAGTAGCATATTATTATTATTTTCTTTCTCTTTGATCAACACAACATATTTTCCATGCTTTCATTCCTCTCTAAAAGGGACTTCCACCTTTGCAGAAGCCAACCAGAGTGGTCTTAATGATTCAGTAGTGGACGTCAGTGGGCTCTGCACAGGCTGGATTGCCCAGACCACCAGCACAACTGCTCTCCAGCCTTTGAGCCATTGGACTCCCCCAGACTGCCAACACCACGACCCTGCCATTCCGTCCCACGCCGATATGTACGTCCAGCCGATCTGTCCTGGTTACACTGTGGTGGGCTCTTCCCCCATGCTGACGTTTGCACACACACCTCTCTTCACTAACCTTGCGGTGAGCCAAAAAGACTGACACCAAGCCACAACTACTGTTTCGTTGCCTGAAGATGTTTACTAGACACTTCTTTTGTTCCCTATTAGACTGTGAGCACTTCCAGCTCAGCCCTGCCGCAGGTGGAGGTCCCGGACTCCTCCTTGACGTACATTCCTTGGGCTCAGCCTTTATCCACCATCCCTGGCCCTGTCATGCAGGCCTCTTCAGCCCTGTCAGCCCCCCAGCTCTTCCCAGTGCCCCTGACCTTGCCAGTCCTCTCGCCAGAACCTGAACCTCCACAGGTGGAGCCTCAGCAGGCCCCTGAGGGAACGCTGGCCCTTGAGAAACTGTTGGAAGATGGCGAGGTCCACAAAGAAAGCTATATCTGCAACTCTTCGCTGTTTGCAGAGGACATTTAGCATATTTATGCATTAGCACTCTTTTCGCGCAGCTTCTTATGGCCATGCACACATCGTAAAATTTCAGACGATAGAGGTGTTTAAACAACTCTTCTTTTCAACTAAAAGATTTTATTTGAGGGCCTGAAAATGCAAACATTTACTTTTTTTTAAACATCATTATTTTATCATCGGGCCTCACGGTGGCGCAGTGGGTAGCACGTTCGCCTCACAGCAAGAAGGTCGCTGGTTCGAGCCTCGGCTGGGTCAGTTGGCGTTTCTGTGTGGAGTTTGCATGTTCTCCCCGTGTTGGCGTGGGTTTCCTCCGGGTGCTCCGGTTTCCCCCACAAGTCCAAAGACATGCGGTATAGGTGAATTGGGTAAGCTAAATTGTCTGTAGTGTATGAGTGTGAATGAGTGTGTGTGTGGATGTTTCCCAGTGATGGGTTGCAGCTGGAAGGGCATCCACTGCGTAAAACATATGCTGGATAAGTTGGCGGTTCATTCCGCTGTGGCGACCCCAGATTAATAAAGGGACTAAGCCGAAATGAAAATGAATGAATGAATATTTCATCATCATCATTTAAAATGGTGATGTCCTGTGCATGCATTATAGGCATTTTTGGTTTAGTTTTTCCCGCCAAGTGCATCCAGAATTTCACTTTTATTTTTTGAAATGTTTAGTTTTTAGTAAACTGGTGTCATGTCGATATACCCTAAGCAGCTCCAAAGTCCTCTAAAAAGCAATGCTCTGGCAAATTGAACGTATGTTGTCCATTTTTACTTCATTCATTCATTCATTTTCATTTTGGCTTAGTCCCTTTATTAATCTGGGGTCGCCACAGCGGAATGAACCGCCAACTTATCCAGCATATGTTTTACGCAGCGGATGCCCTTCCAGCTGCAACCCATCTCTGGGAAACATCCATACACACCCATTCACACTCATTCACTATGGACAATTTAGCTTACCCAATTCACCTGTACCGCATGTCTTTGGACTTGTGGGGGAAACCGGAGCACCCGGAGGAAACCCACGCCAACACGGGGAGAACATGCAAACTCCACACAGAAATGCCAACTGACCCAGCCGAGGCTCGAACCAGCGACCTTCTTGCTGTTAGGCGAACGTGCTACCCACTGCGCCACCGTGCTGCCCCCATTTTTACTTTTACACAGCAATTACACAGCAAAAGTGGCACAGGAATGCCTCTGAAGTGATGTCCTTACACATGCTATTCAATGCTGCTTAAATGTGGCATAAATGCACTTAAATATCTATTTTAACTGGATTCTGTAATACTAAGAATACTTTAGAATGGCTTTTTAGTGCTTTTCAGTCAAAAACAGCAGCCCGAGTTGTTTGAAAATACCTTTTGATACGTGCTTAAATATGTCTGTATAAACAGCGTACAGAATATTTGTAAATGCAGTTGTTACGATGTTGCTACATATATATTTAGCTGGGATGTATTCGTGGGCTGTAATATTTAGGATTTACTCAAGAGACAGATGTGGAGTGCTTTAGACAGCATTTTGGCAGCTCTTATGAAAAATGAAATCTGAAGGAAATCTGGGAACAGCTGTGATATGATGGATTAATATTCATTTGAACTGATGAGTGCAACTGCAATTTAAATAGAGAGGAAGGAAAAAGGCTGTGGGGAATCTTGTAACGCTGTTCCATCGGTATAAATGCCAACATTTATGAAGTGATCTTCCTTCTACGCTGTTCATTAAAATATCAGTTAAAAGTTGGAGAAATCCCCTTTAAAAGTTATCATTTTATCTACCCATGTCCTTAGCCTGCAGGCTCAGTTGTCTCTCAGGTTAACACCTTCCTTAATGATATGTTTAAACAAGGGTCTGCTCTGCTCAAACTCTACCATAGAATCTGCTTTTCTAGAGCTTCTGTATATGACATATCCTTGTCAAACGGGTATGGCAATAAAGCAAACGTGCATTTGTAAGAGTGCAAGTGTGTGCGATTTTATCTGTGATGTTGGGGGTTGTGTGTATGGTACAGGAGTATGACTGATGTATTTATATCATTCTTAAACACATTCTTGCCACAAAGGTGTTTACACTAGTAACAATCACTGTGCTTCATGAGCATGCAAGAAGGCCGCTGCATTAAAGTTCAACAGCATGATTTAACATGTTATCACGTCTAACATGTTTTAGTATACCAAATAGCACATGTAAGTCTGCAAGGTGTATTTGAAACTACATAGCACCTTATCTACAAAGCATCTGCTGTGTAGGAAGAATTGATAAGAGTTTTTTTACATACATTCTAAATCAGGGGTCACCAATCTCGGTCCCGGAGGGTCGGTGTCCCTGCAGAGTTTACCTCCAACTTGCCTCAACACACATGCCTGGAAGTTCCAAGTATACCTAGTAAGCCACTGATTAGCTTGTTCAGATGTGTTTGATTAGGGTTAGAGCTAAACTCGGCAGAACACCGGCCCTTCAGGAACAAGTTTGGGGTTATAAATCATAAATGTTTCAAATGACTTTCATGGGCCTCACAGTGGCGCAGTGGGTAGCAAGTTCGCCTCACAGCAAGAAGGTCGCTGGTTCAAGCCTCGGCTGGGTCAGTTGGCGTTTCTGTGTGGAGTTTGCATGTTCTCCTTGTGTTGGCGTGGGTTTCCTCCGGGTGCTCCGGTTTATACACGTGGTGTATGTGTGGGAATAAGAGTGTGTGGATGTTTCCCAGTGATGGGTTGCAGCTGGAAGGGCATCCGCTGCGTAAAACATGTGCTGGATAAGTTGGCGCTGTGGCGACCCCAGATTAATAGAGGGACTAAGCCGAAATGAAAATGAATGAATGACTTTCATCTGCTAGAAAAACCAGATAAAAACATCAACAGAAAGTGACATTTCAACAATTTACATATGTATCATGTTGCTAACATCAACTCATTTAACAGCTTTTAGCACTGGTGTATAATAAATATGGTGTCACGGTGGCGCAGTGAGTATCATGATCGCCTCACAGCAAGAAGGCCGTAGGTTTGAGCCCTGGCTGGGTCAGTTGGCATTTCTGTGTGGAGTTTGCATGTTCTCTCCCTGTGTGCGTGTGGGTTCCCTCCGGGTGCACCGGTTTCCCCCACAGTTCAAAGACGTGCGGTACAAGTGAATTGAATAAGCTAAATTGGCTGTAGTGTATGTGTATGAATGCAAGAGTGTATGGGTGTTTCCCAGTGTTGGGTTGTGGCTGGAAGGCCATCCGTTGCGTAAAACACATGCTGGATAAGTTGGCGGTTCATTCCACTGTGGCGACCCCAGATTAATAAAGGGACTAAGCCGAAAAGAAAATAAATGAATGAATGATAAATACAGTAAAAAGTATCAGTAAATAAGCAGTCTTCTGTATTTTGTGTTTCATGTTTTTATTTTTTATTTTTCTCAGGTTATTTATGCTTTTGAATTGTATTATGGGACCTTGATCTTTCTTCCAACAACGCTTACCCTTAAAAAGTTTGAAAAGGTGATTTTATTAACATTTTTAATAGTTTAAATATGATATATTGTCTAGGTTGATGTCGTATATTATGCTGCAAAAGCTTTATAACAAACTGCCAGTAGATTTTCTGCTATTTTACCGACTGTTAAACTGTAGAGTTGAATTTTCAACATCAAAGGTCGACAGAGCAGAGATCTACATCCCATAATGCAGTTCACAACTATAAATAAACATAAAAAAAAACACGTGAATCACAAAATATGTGAACTGTTCATTTTTAATTAACAGATATTTTTTACTCTGTATGTTTAGCGAAAGTAATGGAAAGAGGTAGAGATATTACAATGCCAAACATTGTCTTATTACTTCACAGGCTTCACAGTTCTACCACTGAAGAAAGTGCAACAGCTATCTTGGATCATGTCATGTGTGCCCTGTAAATCACATTACAGACTGTCACTGAATTAGTATTTAGTAGAGTGCCCGTTAGTCAGTGTTTGCAGTTATTGAGAAATGAAGTTAACCGTCACTGTAACTTCATTATTCATTCATTCATTCATTCATTCATTCATTCATTTTCTTTTCGGCTTAGTCCCTTTATTAATCTGGGGTCGCCACAGCGGAATGAACCGCCAACTTATCCAGCATATGTATTACCCACGCAAACACAGGGAGAACATGCAAACTCCACACAGAAATGCCAACTGACCCAGCCGGGGCTCGAACCAGCGACCTTCTTGCTGTGAGGCGAATGTGCTATCCACTGCGCCACCGTGCTGCCCTGTAACTTCATTATTAAAACAGAAGTTTTTCTATGTAAATTCTAAAAATATATAAATCCAACATGAACATTGAATAACAAATATGTAGGCAATATACTGGCATGCTGTCGACTCATAAAAGCATAGGGAATAAACCATCCATAGACCATTAAAAACCATCTATAAAATGCAAGCAGTGCTAGGGAGGCCTTATGTGAGGCCATCCAAGCAGCGCGTGACCACAACGTATGCTCCAGGGCCCTCTGTAATTGCTTCAACTGCTGTTTTACACTTAAACAATAAGGTTAGGACTAGGATAAACCATCAGCATCAACCAGAAGCTCAACTGGGCCATAATGTTGAAGATGTACAAGAAGTCTGTTGAGCTTTGGCTGGCAGATAAGACTCAATATCCTTTAAGTCCAGATTGTGGCTGTCTTCAAAAGACAGGAAACCTCCATAAAGGTATGGCAAGAAAACCATCTTGTTTTTCTCAAGACACTGACTTAGGGCTGCACGATTAATCGACACATTAATCACACACTCTACAGAATCATCTTACAGAACAGTTCATTTCAAGAACTCGGCTGAATTTATGAGAGTAAAATATTGTAATTAATTGTGGTATTTTGTGCTTTTAGATTTAGATGAAGTACAGATCACTAGATCACTGAGAAGCAACTCGAACAGCTGTCGAATCACAGAACGGTTCTCATTGATTTCAGCATCACGACAAGGGTGTAGGTTTGCTCTTGACATTGGTTGGGACCAAAATCACTTTATACTGTATTAATACCAGCAATGCTATTTGATTTTGTTTGAATCCACTCTCATTACAATTCATTAGGTTAACTTAAGGAATAGTGTAATGTTAAAGGAAGGTTTAATAACTGATAAAGAGAAAGACTTTCATTTATTTTAGCCATGTGCAAGGAAACATGTCTCATCCACCAGTTTAAAAGTAGATGGAGCACATGCTGTAGCTTTTCTGACAAATAGTTTCAACTAAAATTCAACATGCTACCCTGAGAGATTAGGAGAACTGACAGGGGTCATATTTATACTTTAACCTTTAGCTGTTTATTGTGCAGTTTTCTGACCACATTATTCAGACTATATCAGCCTGCTATAACATTAGACTGTGCGTTAAAGTGAGAACAAAACACTAGCATTGCAGCTTTTGTAAGTGAATTAAATTATTGGTACATCATGTACCCCTAGAAATTGGGTATACTGAAGTGTGTATGTTTGAATATATATATATATATATATATATATATATATATATATATATATATATATCAATAAGAAAGCTGTATTGTTGAATGAATTATTCTTTTGTTCTTTAGAGTTACCGAACACTGAGTTGCTGGCCTCCAACATAAAAATGTAAATGAGTGGATGCATGCATGCTTATATATTCGTGTGTACAGGGCAGTGGCTTTGCATACAACATCCACACGCCAATTCCGTTGACCCATTTTCTTACTACTCCAGTGACCAAAGACCTTGGCCAATCCTCTAATGCAGTGTTCCCCAACCCTGTTCCTGGAGGCACACCAACAGTACACATTTTGGATGTCTTCCTTATGTGACCCATCAATTTCAGGTTGTGGAGTTTCTTCTCATGTTCTGATGAGTTGATACAGGTGTGTTTGATTAGCAAAGATTAGCTGGTGTGCCTTGGGAAACACAACCCTGTTCCTGAAGGTCACCACATTGGACAAGGAACTCTGTCTAGTTATGACTACATCATATAAATATTTTGTGCTCTAAACAGTCATAACATAACATTTACAAAGACTTTACCTCTTGCTTGTTTCATTCCATTCAGTGTGCACAATGTCAATCAAAAGAGTTAAAATAACAGATCATACAATAAAGAGCCCAGGTTTCCGTAACTTTAACAAGTGCTCTAATTATGCCCCAAAATCAGCATACAATAAGTATGAACAAACTAAACTATGGAAATGAAAGCACATTTTCATATGCATATATTCAAATCACATGACTGAGATTTAGAGTTGGAAAGATTGAATGTCTGTACTCAAGTAAAAGTACTAATATCACTTAATTACTTAATAAGATAACGTAATATTACTTATTACCTATTTAGAAGTTAGGCTACTAAAGTTAAAAAGTACAATGTATTCAGTACAAAGACAAAACTACTCAGAGTAAAAACTAAGTGTGGTTTATTTATAAACTAATTTCGAGAGGATCACGTGTTTAGGATTGAACACGGCTGGCATCGCATCAGCTCCGTTTATTGCACCAATCAGACGAATACTGACACACTACAAATAACCGTTTTTTACTCTAGCCATCTTCGTCTTGAAGAATCCCCCCTTCCACCCCTACTCCTTCCTTTCTCCTGACTGGGCAGCACGGCGGCCCAGTGGCTAGCACTGTCACCTCACAGCAAGAACACCACCGGTTTTGCCCCTCACTGGGCCAGTCGGCGTTTCTGTGCGGAGTTTGCATGTTCTCCCCGTGCTCGCTTGGGTTTTCCCCGGGCTTCCTGGTTTCCTCCCACTGTCCAAAGACATTCACCATAAGTAAATTGACTTCTCCAAAATAACATCTTAAGATATATCTCAAGCACGTTCACAGCAGGGGAGTTCTCGAAACCTACCTGAGCTCAAACTCCCCTCTCGCCCTTCAAACGGGAGGAAGCCCCGGGCTCTAAGATATTCTGAGCTCAGGGCTCTCTCCCGGGACAGCATGCCAAACACGCTTTATTATCAATCATCAGCTAAGTGTGAACTGTTGAAAAGTAAAAATTAAAAGTCCGATTTTGGTTAGGCCTTTTTTAAGGGCAGACGTTTTTGGCCATGGTTTAAGTGTTCATCGCAGAACTAGGAATATGTACTAACAAAGGAAGTATGGTGGATTTTTTTATTCAGTGTATTTAGCATGGGCAGCACGGTGGCGCAGTGGATAGCGATCTCGCCTCACAGCAAGAAGGTCGCTGGTTCGAGCCTCGGCTGGGTCAGTTGGCATTTCTGTGTGGAGTTTGCATGTTCTCCCCGTGTTTGCGTGGGTTTCCTCCACATGCTTCGGTTTCCCCCACAAGTCCAAAGACATGTGGTAAAGGTGAATTGGGTAAGCAAAATTGTCCGTAGTGTATGAGCGTGAATGGGTGTGTATGGGCGTTCCCCAGTGATGGGTTGCAGCTGGAAGGGCATCCGCTGCGTAAAACATATGCTGGATAAGTTGGCGGTTCATTCCGCTGTGGCGATCCCAGATTAATAAAGGGACTAAGTCAAAATGAATGAATGAACTTAATTGTTTTATGTTCAATCCACTTGCCCCAACACAAATCGATTGTGTGGAACCCAGCATTTTTTACAGTGTATTAAAACCACTGAGCTATGACCAAGAATGCATAAATTAGGAATAACTATTGGGCTATTTCCACCGAATTCTTGTGCCTTAACAATAGGTCATGGTGCTACTGATGCCTTTAATAACCAAACACGGGGAGAACATGCAAACTCAACACAGAAACGCCAACTGACCCAGCCGAGGCTCGAACCTGCGACCTTCTTGCTGTGAGACGAACGTGCTACCCACTGGGCCACTGCCCTTAAATAAACATTAAGATGTGTTGTTGCAGCTCATTTTAAGTTAGAACAAACAGTAAATGTTGTTTTTTAATTGTACAACCCATTTGAAATCAAAAAGCAAGACAGTAGACAAAATAATAATGGGGTCATGTCCCTCAGTGGGAATTCTCAATCCATAAGTGACTAAAACCAAGAAGCTGACACCTGTTCACTGCTTTTTTTATAAACATAACCTTTGTGCAGAATTTTCTTCAGAACACAGTGCACACAAGATGCCTTTGGGTGACTTAAGGTGCCGCTGAATTCACCCAACCAGATTCAGGGACAAGTCTGCACAAAAAAATGGTAGAGTACAAGGTGTGACTGTCAATGAGAAGCAAGAAAAGTGTGTGCTGGAGGGGGACAATATTTGGCACTTAGCTATGCAAGATGGGAAAGCCAAGAAACATGTCAAAGTTAAATACCAGCCTGAATCGCTCAGATTACACTCTGCACTAAAGAGTGCAAACGAGACTCATTACTAAGTTACATGCGCACTGTTTATTGTAAGCAACAACTGTCACAGCACCAAAAAAATGTCCTGTTTTCAACTATAAACGTTTGTATTTCTTTGAAGATTACTTGATAAACCATTGGCAAACATTAACAGTAATTTTTTTTGTCTTCATGTGCCAGTTTATTAATCATTTTCAGACACAGTCTTGATATGTCAGCGGGGATCCCAGTGATGGAGTATTATGTCTGAAGAAAAGAAGAAGAAAAATAAACAGCTCTTCCAAGCTCCTCCTATCAAAAAGCCGTTACACAATCCACAGATCTCACACTCCTTGGGAAAACTGCAGAAAACCCAACATTCTGGTTTTAAAGAGTGATGGGTACATTAACAGATGTATTCTCTTATACTCAGGGTGAGCCATGGGAAACTCACTAACACTTTATTAAAATGATCGCCTTGAGATATTCTGTTAACTGGTAACTATAAAATACTTTTATTTATAACAGTCACAGATTGCCCACACCCCCCAAAAAAGACTTTTGCTGCTTGTTTAAACTGCTTATTTAAAATGAGTTAAAACAACACAATTCCTAAGGTTTTTTGGGGACAACTTAATTGTTTATGCTCAATCAACTTTAATTAGTAAAAACGGTTAATTTAATCGATTTGGTTGGGACAACATGAAGGAATTGTGTGAAACCCAGCATTTTTTACACTGTATATTAACTTTAAAAGTACATGGCAAGTTGTCCAATAGGAAATATTTCCTTATAAACAACTTTCTATGTTAAAGTCACCATAAAATCAAAATTGACTATTTATCTTGTTAGTTCACATTGC
>CAIGQW010056847.1:7023295-7038789 GCA_903798125.1 Danio choprae | reverse complement strand
TGTATATTAAGTTGTATCCTGCACATTTGCTGCAAGTAGACGTGCAAAAACAGTGCAAAGTTCAACTGAAACTTTACATTCTGGAGACACCACAGACTTGACTTATATCTTGTAAAAGGGGTAAAATAGAAGCCCTCTAACAGTATCACATATTTTATGATTCACTGATGTTTTTCCTTTTTTATTGCATTAAGGGTCCTTGATCTCTGGTGATAAGTCTTAAAAAGTGACATTCATTGACAGTTCATTGGCATTCATTGAGTAATTGAAAATAATCAGTTTGTCATGTAAATTACGATTTAAAAACCTGCATTGAGCAGTTCTTTTCGGCATTTATTTCTATATTATTTCTTAGACAATAGGTAAGGCAAGGTAGGTATATTGTTAATGGAGTGCCATAAACCCAAAGCACTATTACAATTGTGTTAAGGGGTCACCAACAGTGTGCAGCATCCATCTGAACGATGTGATAATGCGACTTCACAGCTATGTATAATACAGTTTCAAACTACTAAAATGTCAACAAAAGTCACTTTTCAAAATGCAGAGTAACGTTTTCTAAAGGTTGGGACCCAAATAGTTAATAGTCACCACTGACCTGGAACATTCATGACATTCATTTTCTTTTCGGCTTAGTCCCTTTATTAATCTGGGGTCGCCACTGCGGAATGAACCACCAACTTATCCAGCATATGTTCTACGTAGCGGATGCCCTTCCAGCTGCAACCCATCACTGGGAAACATCCATACACACACATTCACACTCATACACTATGGAAAATTTAGCTTACCCAATTCACCTATACTGCATGTCTTTGGACTTGTGAAGGAAACCAGAGCACCCGGAGGAAACCCACGCAAACACGGGGAGAACATGCAAACTCCACACAGAAACGCCAACTGACCCAGCCAGGGCTCGAACCAGCGACCTTCTTGCTGTGAGGCGAACGTGCTACCCACTGCACCACCGTGCAGCCTCTTCAAAATATCTAGACAATAAATACCAACAGAATTATCCTTTTTGGGCGGTGAACTATCCCTTTATACACACATTTTCAATTAGAGCTGCTAAACCAGAGGTATCCCACAGTTTTATGTCTTCATTTCATTAGTGTGTTATTCACACGGCACCAAGCAAACACACATCTTTTATTTGCCAAAGCAAATACTTGTAGAACACATTTTTGCAATTCACCCTGAAAATAGGTCAAAACGTTTCAAATGCAATTGCATTGTCTTTGTTTTAAATCTCTTACCATGTTTCATTAAGATAAACAATGACCAATATATCTGTTTTGTGCTTGGTCAAAGAGTGGAACTAAGCCTGAGGTTGCCTCATGGTATTAGTTGTTTAAATAGGACACAGTTGTTAAAATGCAATGTGGTGAAATGGGAAAAATAGAATAAAACAGTGCGCATCAACACACAAAATCTGTAACTACTCAAGAGAAAATAAATGCCAGGACAAGAGCGAAGAATTAAAACCTGATCAAAGCCTGACCTTTCAGTATCAGGTTACCTGGTCAAATTAGAACTGAAAAGAGTTCTAGCTAGTGGAAATAATCTGCAATTTACTGTATACAAATACACTGTACAATTAAGCATCCAAAAAAATAAAGGCATCTTAAGTTGCTAAGGTACACATATATTGTTTAAAAAACAAACAAAAAACCCCCCCACAAGAATTCCCACTTGAAAAGCACTGTAAATACTATAGCGATTTTGAACCATTCAATTGACTTCAGCTTAGTCCCTTTATTAATCTGGGGTCGCCACAGCAGAATGAACCGCCAACTTATCCAGCATATGTTTTACGCAGCGGATGCCCTTCCAGCCGCAACCCATCACTGGGAAGCATCCATTCACACACATACACTACATACAATTTATCTTACCCAATTCACCTATAGCGCATGTCTTTGGACTTGTGGGGAAACCGGAGCACCCGGAGGAAACCCATGCGAACACGGGGAGAACATGCAAACTCCACACAGAAATGTCAACTGACCCAGCCGAGGCTCGAACCAACAACCTTCTTGGTGTGAGGCGATTGTGCTACTCACTGCGCCACCGTGCTGCCCACCACCAACTTATCCAGCATATGTTTTACGCAGCGGATGCCCTTCCAGCCACAACCCAGTACTGGGAAACACCCATACACTCTCACATTCACACACATGCACTACAGCCAATTTAGCTTATTCAATTCACCTATAGCGCATGTCTTTGGACTGTGGGGGAAACCAGAGCCCCCGGAGAAAACCCACATCAACATGGGGAGAACATGTAAACTCCACACAAAAACGCCAACTGAGCCAGCCGGGGCTCGAACCAGCGACCTTCTTGCTGTGAGGCGACAGTGCTAACCACTGAGCCACCGTGCCACCTGATTTTGAACCATACCATAGTAAAATGTATAATACTTTAGTATTTACAACACTTTGTAATGGACGCTACTGTAAACTGTTGTATTAACTAAACTGATCAACTGTAGTATACTTTAGTTATTACTACAGTAAACTGTGGTATATTGTAGTATGATAAAACCTACTGTAGAAAACTACATTATTAAGTCATTTTTATAATATTACTGTTGTTGATGTTACCATAGCAACTATAGAATTACCACGATAGATCAGTTCAAGTACTTTAGTATGGTATGCTTCAAAAACACTACAGTATTTATTATAAATTATAGTATTTTTTTCATGTGGATGAGAACATCTTAAATAAGGGCTTTCTCTTTAACGAAGTTTGATGAATTAATAACTTTATCAACACAAGAGAAAGCTAATCTTATGAACTGTTTTTACTGTGCAGTCATAAAAGACAGAGTAAAGCCAAAATAATCAGCAGCATTTTCCAGACGTCTGAGCAAAGTAATTCTTCAACAGAATTTTAGAGCATTACTCTTGAAGAATTTGTAAGTAAATCTTGCCTTCTTGCATGTTTAAAATAGCATAAAATCACATTTGATGTTTTACACACAGGTTTAGAAAAAAGGTCATAAAAAAAAATACATTTCTTTGTGTCAAGTCATGATCGCCCAAATTCTACAACGCAGTGTGTTGATGCAAATTTGACACTGTCTCTTTAAGACACATGCAGTGTTGTAAATCAGGAAGGCTGTAGCTCAACGAGAAAGCCACGCTTTCAGATAACAACAGCTTGAAAATTAATTAAATTGATTGAGCTGTTAAAGTTACTGCCACAAGGTTTGCAGCAGTAATTCTCAGCTATTTTTCCAACCGAAAGACTAATCTGACCACAGAGACAGTGGTTAACTGTACTGGAGCCCGTGTTTACATTATTTACTGACTTCTAAACAGGATATATTGTAAACGAAAGAATGCTTTACATTTGTGTTGAATGTATTTCACAATAATGTATCTGAATATATATAATTAAAAAGGGGTTTTAAGTAAATAGGTGATTTGAAGGCACATTTGGGTCACAGATTTGGAATAGGATATAGTATTGCATATTTTATAAACTTGAATATTTGTTGCTCTGGTAAATATAAGTGAATGCTTCTTAGATAAAGACTATGAACTTGTGACACAAACGTGCTGGGGCATGAGAAAAGGAGCTCTGATTCAATTGATTTTTCCATATTCCCTGTTCCTGGGATTAAGCAGAGTTAAACGGGAAACTCAGCGCTCCTGCTTGCCTTTCATCAGCATCGCTGAGCCTGCCAGCATTAGCTGTGCTCGATGGTAAGTCATCTTCCTCATCAACTAAAGCTATGATGCAATATTTCCATTATTAACATCATATTTAAATTTTCAAAAGGTACAATTAATTGCTTTGTATCCATACACCGTTGAAAATGATGTCTGGATAATATATAACCATAAATGATACAGCAGACCTGAGCCACATTTTTGAATTTTCCCACTGCTTATTTTTATTTCATTTAGTTAGATTTTGTTTTGCTTTACTGTGAACCACACAACATTCATTCATTCATTCATTTTCATTTCGGCTTAGTCCCTTTATTAATCCGGGGTCGCCACAGCAGAATGAACCGCCAACTTATCCAGCATTTGTTTTACGCAGCGGATGCCCTTCCAGCTGCAACCCATCTTTGGGAAACATCCATACACACCCATTCACACTCATGCACTACGGACAATTTAGCTTACCCAATTCACCTATACCGCATGTCTTTGGACTTGTGGGGGAAACCGGAGCACCCGGAGGCAACCCACGCCAACACAGGGAGAACATGCAAACTCCACAAAGAAACGCCAACTGACCCAGCTGAGGCTCGAAGCAGCAATCAGCGACCTTCTTGCTGTGAGGCGAACGTGCTACCCACTGCGCCACTGTGAGGCCACCACACAACATATTTTACGTTTTTAAATCATTTTTTTTTTATAATTTGTCCTGAGCTCTCTGACCATGTTTACAGAAATGTGTAAATGTAGTTCATTCATTTTCTTTTAGGCTTAGTCACTTTATTAATCTGGGGTCGCCACAGAGGAATGAACCACCAAATTATCCAGCATATGTTTTACGCAGCGGATGCCCTTCCAGCTGCAACCCATCACTGGGAAACATCCATACACTCTCACATTCACACTCATACCCAATTTAGCTTACCCAATTCACCTATGGGCCTGACGGTGGTGCAGTGGGTAGCACAATCGCCTAACAGCATGAAGGTCGCTGGTTTGAGCCTTGGTTGCGTCAGTTGGCATTTCTGTGTGGAGTTTGCATTTTCTCCTCCAGGTGCTCCGGTTTCCCCCACAAGTCCAAAGACATGCGTTATAGGTGAATCAGGTAGGCTAAATTGTCCGTTGTGTATGTGTGTGAATGAATGAGTGTGTGTATGAATGTTTCTCAGTGATGGGTTGCAGCTGGAAGGGTTGCTCTGTGTAAAACATATGCTGGATAAGTTGGCAGTTCATTCCGCTGTGGCGACCCCAGATTAATAAAGGGACTAAGCCGAAAAGTAAATGAATAAATTCACCTATAGCGCATGTCTTTTGACTTGTGGGGGAAACCAGAGCACTCGGAGGAAACCCACACGAACAGGGGAAGAACATGCAAACTCCACACTGAAATGCCAACTGACCCAGCCGAGGCTTGAACCAGCGACCTTCTTGCTGTGAGGCGATCGTGCTACCCACTGCTCCACAGTGACACCCTGTAAATTTAGTAAGTAAAGTTTATATAACACTTTTATCACAACAAAGCTGGCTAAAGTGCTGAACAGAATCAAGAATGGAGTAGAAGGCATGGGATAAAAACAAACCATGAGACACTGATACAATAAAACATAAAAATACAAATAATATTTTCAACATTGTTTTAAAAATATGCAGTAAAAGGTGCAAGGCAGATGACCAGTGGCAATTGATTGCAAAGACAGGAGGAAGCAACTGAGAAAGCCAGAACAGATTCTATTATTTGCATAAAATATAATATTTATATATATATATAACTATTTTCATCACAGTGAGCTAAAGTACAGTACAATACCACATTTCATTTTAATCTTATTAAAGAAAACATGATATAATGACAATTGTTTTATAAAAAAATTCTTCATATTATTATTATTATTGCATATTTTTTATATAAAAACACCAAATTAAATTATGCTAGTAAAGGGTTGCCATCAACCAATCAGCATCAGTCATGATGTCATTTTCCTGCAGCACTGCAGCCATTAGTCACATGGCATTTATTTTCAGGTGATTGGCTTCTGGCAAAAGAACTGAGCTCTCATGATCCGCCATGAAGAAATATGGCGCATTTTAAATAAACCCCTACTTCGCAAAGTGCCACTTAAGATAAATGGGAGTGCAAATGGGATAAATGGGATGTTACTGGATAGCACAAAGACATTTTTCTCATTCTGTTTGCCTAGCACTATATATAATCCAAATGATATATTTGTTCATTTTTGCATCAACTCACTGCATGTCCTCCATTAGAACTTTTTCCTAGCCTATTTAAATTATTTTTGCTTGTCTATATTACCACAGATACCTTTCTTGAGAATCTGCCCCATTTGATGAGACTGTTGTATCAGTCACCACAATTAACCCCTGGTGTACCTCAGGGTTCAGTGCTTGGCCTTTTCCTTTTCTCCTTTAAACTGTCAGGATTTACTAAATAGACAAAATGAAACTTTGCAGACTGAAAGGGAGTCGTTTTTACATAATTTGCATTTGTTACAGATTTCCTTGGAGATGCTAAATTTATGGGAGGAGACTATTTAAATGGATTTTTAAAATGGATTTTTAAAATGTATTTGCGCCATTCACGGTGGCTTAGTGGTTAGCACTGTCGCCTCATAGCAAGAAGGTCAATGGTTCGAGTCCCGGCTGGGCCAGTTGGCATTTCTGTGTGGAGTTTGCATGTTCTCCCTGTGTTCATGTGGGTTTCCTCCGGGTGCTCCGGTTTCCCCCACGGTCCAAAGACATGTGCTATAGGTGAATTGGGTAAACAAAATTGGTCGTAGTGTATGAATGTGTGTGAGAGTGTATGGGCGTTTCCCAGTACTGGGTTGTGGCTGGATGGGCGTCTGCTGTGTAAAACATATGTTAGAATAGTTGGCGGTTCATTCTGCGGTGGTGACCCCTGATAAATAACATCAAAGATGCAATCAGTCAAAAAAGCTCTGGATGATGAATTGTATGTACAGATGTATGTGTGTGTAAGCACACTTGGCAATAAAACCCATTCTGATTCTGATAAGGGACTAAGCTGAAGAAAAATGAATGAATGAATGAATTCACATTCCACCTGTGTTGTAAATAGACTATGTGTAACTTATCATCATGAGCCCTGGTAGCTTACGACCTGTTTATGCACAGCATTAGACTTTGTTTATATGAGCTGTTGCGCCTGTGTTCTTTAAGATGCTCATTGACAGTAGATCACTACGATCTGCACTTTTTAAGGGATAGGACTCTGGCTATTGTTGGCTCTGATTAGTAAATCTGTAAATGAAACTAATTAAACTAGCTAAGCAAAAACATGTTTTAATTTGATTGGCTTTCTTTAGAAACCATTAAGGGTGCCTGAAGTCTTTATCTTACAAAAACATAGCAATTCGCTTACGAACTCATGAGGAAATAAGAGTCTTTTTCAGGTCAAACACAAAGCTGTCACTATTGGTGTGTTATAATTCACGTTTAAGAATAAATGCTTGGTAAACAACAAGTAACCAGAAACCACATAAGCATGTTAGAACCGCGTATTATGACTGTCATTAAAAAGAAACATTCTTTGAAGATTTGCACCGTAGACGATGATGTGTGCATGATTATGTAACAGCAGGTGAAAATAAGTGAGACTCCTTTTACTGATGGTCATATACTGGCTCAGCAGAGGCACAATAGATTTATCCTGGCCTGGTTTCTTAAAATTTCCACTGGTTCATTTTGTCAAGTAGTTGTGCTATGCTAAGTCAGGCACGTAATCTGTTCAATATAATTCAATTGGGATAAAAAGCGCTGGCTAAATAATCGCCTGTAAATCGCAGCTGCATATCAGAACAACGTGTGTGTTGTTGCAATTTCATTGTGTTTTTGGGTGGAGTTGTGGTCGAGAGTTCTGTCTCGCATCATTAAGGTAGATTTACACAACATACAAGTGTGCACCTTGTTCTTCTGCAGCAATTTATAAGAACATGATGTCTGGAGAAGCAATTAACAGTTCGATTAACAAACCACTTGTTATTAATTTTAGAGCTTAGCTTAATTACAAAGTGCGGTTTAGAGTTAGACAGAAGATATGGTGCAAAGTTATGTAACAATTTTAACAGATGCATCTTTTTCAGAGCCAAAACCTTTTCTATGAGATGGAGAGCAGCTGCCTCTCAGACGTCCTTTCTTGGAGGAATAGGATTTTCCATCAAACAAGCGTTCTCTCAAAGGGGGCCTCTTTTAGGAAAGAGCGCCTCTTCAAAATTAGGGAAAAAAACTCAGAGGCTATGTTGGCCCAATAAAATTAGATCTGATTATGGAAGAGAGTGAAGCTTGGAGTTGTTGTTACTATTTGAAAGCATTGCCAAAATGAGTTTCTTTCAACTGCAAAGCCGCACATTAGGGTTATAGTGTTGCTGTTAGTAGACCATCAGAGACCATGCTGTAGAGAAGTGTCTAAAATACTCTGGCATACCTCAGGGTTTGGTGCTTGGCCCTCTTCTTTTTTCACACTGTAACATCAATCGTCTTTTGGGTAATTCTCACTCTTTAAGTTAAGTTCTACTGTTTACTTCCAGACCAGAAAAGGAAAGATACATTAATCCTGGTTTTGTTCAGACTGTCATTTTAAGAGCAAACCTACTGTAAAGGTATATTTTGGTATGAAACTTGTCAAACATCCAATTACTAATGAAGATTCCAGACATGGGCAGCCCGGTGGCGCAGTGGGTAGCACAATTGCCTCATAGCAAAAAGGTCGCTGGTTCGAGCCCCGGCTGGGTCAGTTGGCATTTCTGTGTGGAGTTTGCATGTTCTCCCCATGTAGGCGTGGGTTTCCTCCGGGTGCTCCGGTTTCCCCCACAAGTCCAAAGACATGCGGTACAGGTGAATTGAGTAAGCTAAATTGTCTGTGGTGTATGTGTGTGAATGGGTGTGTATGGATGTTTCCCAGTGATGGGTTGCAGCTGGAAGGGCATCCGCTGCGTAAAACATATGCTGGATAAGTTGGCGGTTCATTCCGCTGTGGCGACCCCAGATTAATAAAGGGACTAAGCCGAAAATGAATGAATGAATGATTCCAGACATACCCAAAGCTGCCACATTTCTGATTTATGTACTGAACTGTAATGGGCAACATCCTAACTATGATAAAAAAAAAAAAAAGCATTGGTCACATCTTGTGGATCCATGTGCTGTTTTTGGTTTGTTTTTACGTCTTTGTTCTGTACTGTGTTCATATTTCAGTTGAATAGAGACCTATTTTTAAGCACTATTGGTCTGCTTGTTTGGTGTTCTCCAAATAAACCCCACTAACAGAGCAATCGCCCCAAAGATTTTTAACCAAATCAAGTACAAACACACACTCATGACTTGTCCTGTCACTGAATATGACAAACAGTCAGCCCACGATCTCCGCATATATCTCAGCAAATCTTTCTGACATTTTGGACTGGATGAAGGAACAGCACCTCCAGCTAAACCTTGCCGAGGTCAACAATGCTACAGCCAGCCAGGATTCTTGCTATCATATTTGACATCCAGATGAACTTTAGTAACCAAGTCTTTGCATGCAGATCCGTGCTTTGTACTAAAATGAGAAAAATCAAAGCCTTCCTGTTTGATTATGCAGGTTCTGGTCCAATATTTCATGTTTTCCACATACAGCTTTAATTAAGTACATTCAACCAAAGGCAAGTGTGTGTTTTTTTTTTTTGTTTGTTTGTTTGTTTTATTTCAGACATTTCATTGATAAGTTACAAAAAAAAGGAAATCAGCATCTGAAAAAAAAACATTACATTTTATACAATAGACATTTACAAAAATAAATAGTTTTACAATGAAGAAGTAACAAAGTACAATCCTTCACTGAAGGGATCATATGTTTTGCTGCAATTTAATACGACTAATATATGAGATGTACACAACTGGAATGATCAGTACAATATTAGCATTCATATACAATCACTGTAAAGAAGCACTGCCTATTTTTTCAGCTTAGTTTCATGCTGTACTGTTTTACGTCATGCTCACGTCTACTTTCTTCAGCAGACGTTACCACTCTTGAAGGATGACAACGGTCGATGTTTCCAAACCTCCGTGTTTTCATTCATGCAGAAATTCACAACTATATGCTATGTGCACTTTTAAAATAACAGTGTTTATTACAAAGAAACAGCGATAGGAAATAGTCAATTATAACACCCACTCAAAAACACACAAATATGATGCTTGTTAAGTAATTTTCAAATGGTTGATTATTAATGTTCCAAACTATAAATAAGGCTCAACAACTGTTTACCTCTGAGAACGTATTAAATATAAGTTTAGAGTAGGTTTAATAGATTTATATGATGATGCTTTAATAATCAATTGTTCTCGATGGCTTGAACTCTGAAAACCTCTAATAAATGCAAGTCAGGATTTATAAATAATAAAAATGACCCAATCAAAAATAACAGCACCTTCATAGTGGTTTAGCAAAGCGACAGTTCAAAGTACGATTTTCTCCATTATACGTTAAAATAATTTCATTTAGTAATTCCAATGTGGGGCCTCACGGTGGCACAGTGGGTAGCACGTTCGCCTCACAGCAAGAAGGTCGCTGGTTCGAGCCTCGGCTGGGTCAGTTGGCGTTTCTGTGTGGAGTTTGCATGTTCTCCCTGTGTTGGCGTGGGTTTCCTCCGGGTGCTCCGGTGTCCCCCACAAGCCCAAAGACATGCGGTATAGGTGAATTGGGTAAGCTAAATTGTCTGTAGTGTATGTGTGTGAATGAGTGTGTGTGGATGTTTCCCAGTGATGGGTTGCAGCTGGAAGGGCATCCGCTGCGTAAAACGTATGCTGGATAAATTGGCGGTTCATTCCGCTGTGGCGACCCCAGATTAATAAAGGGACTAAGCCGAAATGAAAATGAATGAATGAATAATTCCAATGTGTACAACTGAATGTACTGTACAGACACAAAAGGATTTTATTCCCTTTCTTTTCTTTCAAAACATGTCAGCATAAGATGTAAAATGTGAAAATATTAGCTAATCTGTCTTGGATTATATTGTTTAAAATCATAACATCTTTGTAAAATTATTGTGGAATGCTCCAAAATACGACCGGGGCCCTGTTTACAGCTAACATGTGTTGTGGTGGATCGGCTCAAAAGTCGACAAAGAAGACGTGCTAATGTTTACACTTGTTTAATCCATCTCTTTCCACCACTTTCCTGATTTCTTTGAGGTAAGGGGCTATGGGCGAATGAATGTATGGACTTTTCCTGATCTATTGAACTAATGTTGTAAAATAAGCTCATGCAATTTACATCCCCACAATGTTTTTTTTTTGTGTGTGTTTAAAATTTATATAATAGACATCTTGAACACAGACTTCTTGGCTAAACAGTGAAAATCTAATAGACGTCTAATATAAAAGTAGTCAAATAGACATGATTGTATGACTAAACGTGTGAAATCTGTGCTTTTGTCAATTTTTAGACATGTACTACATTTTAGCCTTGTTTTAGCCAATACATCTATGACTGGATGTGCATTAGATGTCTTTTAAACACAAAATTGCTTGGTGGGATTTGTACAGGAAACTGGAATACGTTGGTTTCTGTTCTGACAATAATAAATGTTTGCGCAACACTTTGGGTTTGTGTTAGAATCAGGACTGGTGTCTTTAAAAAAAATTCTTGTTCAAACCAAACGATGAACGACGGCAAACTTTAGTCATTTTAATAACACATCCCATAATGTTTTGCAATTAAATCAGTAGATGGAGAATAGGTAGTTTTATGTGGCTGTTGAAATGCAATCCACCACATGAGCATATAGTCACAAAATGATTCAGTTCCCATTTGCACCAGCATTTAGCGTCATCAAGGGTGAACAAATGCATCTTAAAACCAAGTTTGAATAGTGTCTAGAAGTTAGGGAAACTGCAATGAAGCATTGATGAGGTAGATATCTATTGCATCAATAGTGGTTATAAATATATAAATCTGGAAAACCCAAGCCCAGGTGATCAATCCGTGCAACATTCATAAGTTCACTCCACACAGCTCAACGGTTTTCTGTCTAAAGCTGAAAATTCCCTGCTCCAACGTGAAGCACGGTCAAATGGTAATCGTTTCACAGGAACGTCTTAACAACTGAATCATTTTCTGAAGATAAAGTCCTCAGCACTCTTGGTAGGAACACTTTTCAGATACAGATTCAGGCATCTTTGCAGGGTCACAGTTCTCGGGCTCTACGGTCTTCCCAGTGTAATCGATGCAGAGAATCTTGCGCTGTCGTTCCCCGTGGTCACAAGTTTGAGAGCATGAAGACCAAGGTCCTATCTGCCATATGGGACACGGCAGATCTGCGCAAGGCCTGATATCAGACGGTCTGAGATCTTTGTTGCAGTGGTTTGAATAGAAGCCAGCATTGTCTTTACACTCCACATTTCTCCTAGACCATCCAGAACCACACGTTTTGGAGCATTCGGACCACTCGCTCGAGATCCACTGTGGCACCCCGAAGGGATGAATCAGCTTGCCTGCAGTCTTTTTGTCCTTCGGCTTGCTGAACGTCATGCTTTTAGGGATGTAGAAGGTGTATTTGACCTTGGGTGGGATGTATTCGACAGCCGTGGAGAGCAGTTGTATTGTGATGGGTTCCTGAAGCTGCCGGAAGCTCTGAAGTCTCTCTAGTGTTGTAGAAGAGCCACTGTACTTCAGCACAGCGCCCAGCACTGGAATATACTGCTCCACCGTGGAAACAGAGAAGTTCCCGTTCAAGATGTAATCACCATTTTCTCTTCGTAAAGCCAGGTAATGGCCATCATGGGGTATACTTCCATGGCTCTGCTGTTTGACGTTAATGTTAGTAGCTCCACTTGGAATCGTCACAATGTCCCTATATCCATGGCTAAACAAATGGAAAATAGAGCACAGTACATAAATAGTGTCTTTTATGATTTTATGAGCATACAATGTCTGAATATCTATCCAAAGATAAAATAAAATAGTCTATCCCAAAAGGACCTATTCTATATATATAGAAAGTGCTGACATATGAAAATATATGCAAATGACACATGAAATACAAATATGAACTTATGCATTTTGCAACATATATTACAAAATATTGAAAAAAATGTCCATTTACATATGTATATTTTTTCAATGGTTGGAATTATATGTTCATATATGTTCAAATGTAAATAAAATCTATGACAAGCGTGGTTTGCGTCTATCTCAGTGCCGGTCCACACAGGAAGGCAGATTGATTTGAATTTAGCAGCTGATCACGGGATTGTGTGCTAGAGAACAGCAAAGAATGACCACTAGTGCACTCATAAAGGGTTACGTGTAAGAGGATGTTTGTAGTACTGTATGTGCCAGTACAGAATGATGGCGTGTGTCTGTGGAAATTATGTAAAACCTGCATGAATTTTGAGATAACCGTTCACACTGGTCACATTACAAAACTTGAGATCTGATACAGATTTAATATCACAAATAAAAGTGGCACAAATCAGAACGGAAAAGATCAGATTTCATGCTGTTTGTGTTGTTCACACTGTCATGATGACCCAACTGGTTTGAGTGACATATGGGCATTTTTTTGTTTTTCATTTGGGTCACATTTATCTGCAAAGTTTGCCAAATTTCAATATTACCCACCCAAGGCATGCCTGGGAACAAGCTGTAAAGGCACAGCCTTTATTCAGAACGTGTACACTGTGTTTTTCCTTCTGATCAAAAGATGGGTATTCACAGCCTGGTATACTGTAATAGACAATCACAGTATTTTGAGCTGAAACTTGTAGGGACAACTGAGACTTACACTTATTTTAATGTGCAGAATTGGACCCTTTTTATTAAAAAAAATATGTCATTTGCAATGATTCAAGGGATTTTATTTCTTTTTTTTCTTTTTGCTCAGAATCAATTTTGTGCCAATGTTGTGATTCTCCTTGTAGCAGGTTGTTGTTTTTTCATGGCTTATTATTTCAAACCCACACTAGAAAATGTGCTGCAGAAAGCAACGCCACTGATAGCAAATTAGTGAGCAAACACTAATACACAATTTTATAAGAAAGAATACAATTTATAATAAATAGCAGTGAGATACTCTTACACGACTTTATTGAAGGAGCCGGATATCATCCTGCAGCTCTGGCCGTTTCCTCCACACACAGCGCATTTGTCCAGCTTCTTACTAGAATCGATCTCCAGGTCACAACCAGCTTTGATACACTGCCCTTGCACACAGAAGGATGTGGTATCAGGACCACATGAGGTTCCATCAATCACCTAAAATGGAAACAATCTAAATCATTTTGTGTATTTTATTAATTTATTAGGTTTAGTTGCTTTTCAACATTTTTAAGTATGATCAACTTGGCGATACAGATCACTTCATATTCAAGCTATATGATGTTGAACTAAAAAAGAAAAACAACAAGATGAAGCAATTGAAATGTTTTACGCTTGTTATGATTAATAAATATATATATTTAAGGTCGCTGGTTCGAGCCCCGGCTGGGTCAGTTGGCATTTCTATATGGAGTTTGCATGTTCTCCCCGTGTTTGCGTGGGTTTCCTCCGGGTCCTCCGGTTTCCCCCACAGTCCAAAGACATGCGGTACAGGTGAATTGGGTAAGCTAAATTGTCCGTAGTGTATGTGTGTGAATGAGTGTGTATGGATGTTTCCCAGTGATGGGTTGCAGCTGGAAGGGCATCCGCTGCATAAAACATATGCTGGATAAGTTGGCGGTTCATTCCGCTGTGGCGACCCCAGATTAATAAAGGGACTAAGCCGAAAAGAAAATGAATGAATATATCAGTAAATATATATCAGTGTATTTTGAGTGTGATTCTGAGTGTGTACCACACAGGTGAGTCAAGGTCACGGTCAGGTTATTTTATATAGCACCTTAAAAGTAACAAGTGCTGCACAGCCAAACAACAAAAGTATAAAGCACTAAAATTCTATAAAACGTGAACACATTAAACCAATAAATAATCAAAGCATCAAAGGAAGAACAAAACAAAGCAACATAAAAAGTATTTTGAAGATCGTCAAAACCCAGAGGGAAAAGTCGTTTTTTAAGTTACAATTTATAGGACAATAACATAGGAAATGATCTAATGGATAAAAGGCAATGAGTTTCATAGTGTAGGACCAAGAACTGCCCACTTTAGATTTTAAACCGGATGTTGGGACAATCCGAATATATCCTATATTATATTAGGGCGGCACAAGATTGGAAAAATCTGACATTGCAATATTGTTTTTCTGCGATATATATTCATTCATTCATTTTCATTTCGGCTTAGTCCCTTTATTAATCTGGGGTCGCCACAGCGGAATGAACTGCCAACTTATCCAGCATATGTTTTACGCAGCGGATGCCCTTCCAGCTGCAACCCATCTCTGGGAAACATCCACACACAACTCATTCACACTCATACACTACGGATAATTTAGCCTACCCAATGAGAGGCATTGTGAGGCGAACGCGCTACCCACTGCGCCACTGTGAGGCCCTCTGTGATATATATTGCAATATAAATATAATTTCACTAGATGGATTGAATAGCTCTATTTGGAAACATTTCATTCATTTAGATGCTATATGTTTGCATAAATTATAATAAATTACAAGCATATATAAATACAACAGAGCAAAGATGAAAGTGAAATAAACGGCGCTATAATCTAACAGTATTCAAGTACAGCAATTGAAAAATCACACATAAAATAACATGGTCATCGCTGTATAAATGATTTAAAAATAATATTTAATAATGCTTTTGTCTTTTAATCTTTAATACATAATCTAATCCTG
>CAIGQW010056847.1:6908075-6926021 GCA_903798125.1 Danio choprae | reverse complement strand
GACAGACACATGGAAAGACAAACATTCAGAAAGAAAAACGAAACAAACAGAAGTACAAACAAATGGGAAAATGGACAGACAAGACAGATGAAGAGACAAACAGAGGGACAGACAGGCAGAAAACAGATGGACAGACAGATGGACAAACAGATGTAAAGACAGACAGACAGACAAATGGATAGACAGATGAATGGATGAACAGACAGATGGAAAGACAGACAAATGAACAAATAGAACGAGACAGACAGACAGACAGACAGACAGGACAAACATGATGTAGAGACAGTCAGATGGGCAGACAAGACAAATGGGCAGGCAGACAGACAGACAGACGGACGGACGGACAGACAGACAGACAGACAGACAGACAGACAAACGAACGGACTAATGGATGAACAGACAGATAGACAGAAAGACAGACAGACTGTCAGAAGGACAGACAGATATATGTAACAAACATATGTAAAGTCAGACAGATGGATGAACAGATAGATGTACAGACAAGACAGATGGAAAGACAGACGAACAAACAGACAGAAAGACAAACTGGTGAATGAACAAATGGACAAACAGATATACAGACAGACAAACAGACAGATGGACAGTCAAAGGAAAAGACAGACAGACAAACAGATGTAAAGATGAATGTAAGGACAGACAGACAGATCGATCTTCTACAAAATGATACAGAACAACAGACAGTCACTCTAAATTTAGTGGCAAAAGGAACAATATTAGCTACAGATGCTTCTCATCTAATCAGTGATCTGTGTTTTGACAAGAGATCAGTGATTTCTAAGGTAAAGGGTCATGACTGCACAGTCTGAAGACTCGCCAGCTTGCCAAACTGCCTCCAAAATTAGTCCCAGATACTTGATCTCATTTCAATAATCCTCCATCTCTTTGTTAATCCATTTCTGTTGATTTTGGAGAAAGACCTTTTTTCCCAAGGCCAAAAACTTTGAACAAAGGTTTAGAGATTTTGTTTTCCACAAAATTCTAGGAAATCTGGACGTTTAGCTCCAAGATCTGAGTGCTTGTAATCTCATATCATGAAACAGCAGTGCAGTATTATTTAGCATAAGGAGGATTTAGAAAGTGATGTGTTTTGGCAAACGCTTCCTCTGGTTCTTTTCAACAGACCACGTGATTTAGCAGGACGGCAAACCCATGTTTTCACTTTAATAATGGAAAAATGTATTAACTCGATGGAATGAAAAACAGATTGACAGGTACATTAATGTAACAGCGTGTCAATGAAGAAACAGATATTAACAATAGGGTTTCATACTTAAGTGCTACCAAATTCTGTTCATTCAAATGGCTTCCAAAAGAATTATATATTTTTAGTTATTTCATTACATCATTTTAGTTGAGAAGTGCTGTTTTAAATCATACATCACTCAGCTTTAGCTATAACACATCTTAATATTTATCATGTGAAGCTCACTAATGCTGACAACGGAAGGTCATTCATTCATTCATTTTCTATTCGGCTTAATCCCTTTATTAATCTGGGGTCGCCACAGCGGAATGAACCGCCAACTTATCCAGCATATGTTTTACGCAGCGGATGCCCTTCCAGCTGCAACCCATCACTGGGAAACATCCACACACACTCATTCACACAAATACACTACGGACAATTAAGCTTACCCAATTCACCTATAGCGCATGTCTTTGGACTTGTGGGGGAATCCGGAGCACCCGGAGGGTTTTCCCGGAGGAAACCCACGCCAACACGAGGAGAACATGCAAACTCCACACAGAAATGCCAAATGACCCAGCAGAGGCTCAAACCAGCAACCTTCTTGCTGTGAGGCGATCTTGCTACCCACTGCACCACCGTGAGGCCCCGCGGAAGATCATATTGCCGCAAAACAATTTTGTAATCCAAAAGTATCCATGTCAATAGTGTTAGGTTTCTTGTCATTCAATCATTGTCAAAACATTATTTTCTATGTTGTACTATTTGTGAGCTAAACATTACATTTGGGTCTGTGTGAACAAGTGGGAATAGTTTGTTTTCACGTTTTGCTAGATTTGTTTGCATCATTTAATATATATCTTTGTTTTTGGTTCCAGCTGTTTTACGATTTTAAATATAAACTGGATCACAATTAAAGTCTGAATAAGTTATTACTAACAAACGTAACATGCTAACCAAACCTGACAGCACTTTATAAATTAGTGATATTATCTCTGCAATACATCTCCACTGAATTCAATAACATCGACTGCTTTACACTCCAATTTCAACAGACATCAGAACAACATAAGGCCAACAATATATATCACTTACAAAATTACAAATAGTGCAACATTCAGCGCATTAAGCACAAGTACAGTGTAATAACAAAGCTATGAAGCCATTGCAGTGCATACACAGTGTAACAGGGCTCACAGTGCAGAACCTGAAACAAAATCTGCATGCATCGAGACCAGGCTCACACCATCACCTAAAGAAAAGTAGGAATCATTTTACGCAACTACTGGGGAGGTAGTGCAAACAGAATGTTGACTAGATGACACGGTGCTAATAAAACGAAAACTGACAGTAATACTTTTAAGTTATGGAAATTAGTATCAAATTAATTGCACAATATGCCTAAAAAACTAAAATTAGCTGTTAATTTACTTATCTTCAGGAAATCAATGAACTAGGTGGTGTTGTTGGGGGGTTTTTTTCCCCAGAATGAAATTAAAGAAGACTTTTAGCTGAAACTGTGATCCTTGGTGATTTACCCATGGCCATGTCTCCTGACCATCAATCATTTAAATTGGCAAGACCTGAATGTATCCTCGGGAAATGTAGGTATTTGTTTTGCCTGTCTTAGATTCTGTTGACTCTCAAGGTCCAGATAGTTTGGCTTTTCATAAACTACTGATGGAAACGATTTCAGCTCATGTTCTTCTGAAGAAAAAAAATGCATATATCTTGAGTAATTAGATTTTTTCTATAGAACAATCCATTTAAAAGGGTTTTTCAGACAAAAAAGTGGCATGAGCATCCATTTCTTACTGTATTTTCTAACTAAAAATAACTTTAAACGCATTAAGGCAATTAAGACATCTATTTGTGCTAGACTTCTAAGAAAATATGTAAACCACAAACCAAGTGTACGGTAATTATCTTCTACTTGTTGTTAGAACTCAATTTGCTGCATTGTATTGTACATAAAAGATATACGTTTTATTAAATGGATAGTTTAATGCCATTACTTTATCCGCATGTTGTTCCAAACCTGTATGACTTTTCACAAAAGGCATTTTAAAAGAATATTCAAAACCAAAAATGAACAAAATACAAATATTCTTAAAGAAACACTCCACCATTTTTGGAAATTTGGCTAATTTTACAAGCCTCCTAGAGTTTTACCAGTTTTAAATGCATTCAGCCAATCTCTGGGTCTGGCAAAAGCATTTTTAGCTTGGCTTAGCTTAGCATAAATCATTGAATCAGATTAGACAATAAGCATCTCACAATAAAAAAAAAAGAGTTTTGATGATTTTCTTGTTTAAACTCGAAGCTAGTTACATTGTGAACTTAGACAGACAGAACATGGAAAATGTGATTCAATGATTTACACTAAGCTAAGCTCAAACTGCTCCTGTCAGACCCGAAGAACGGCTGAATGGATTCAAAAATGGTAAAACTCAACAGTTTAACTGTAGGGGATTTGTAAAATGAGCCTATTTCCAAAAAAGAGGAGTGTTACTTTAGAATATTTTCATCTTTCACTGAACAAAACAACAACAACAACACATGTCTGGAACAAAATGAAAAAATAATTGTCACTTTTGTGAGAACTATCCCTTTCAGATAACATATAAGCATTAATATTTATGCTTATACGAACATACAAGTATATACAAGTGTTCTGAAAACTGGCCATTTTTGGTTAATCAACATAACCTTGTTTTCCTCGTAGGCTTTATGTGGTCGTCTAACCATCTAATCGGCGTTTGTGAAGAGAGACATCAAGTTTAAAGGCTCTGAAAACACACAAAGCACGTACAGCATTCCTGTGACACCAGAAGCAGATGTGCGAAACTTTCATTCTTTAAGAGGAATATGATGAAAAGATTTGCTTTCCTTCTTGGAAGGCAGGAGAGATAAGACTGAGACAGTGTTTACAGAATCTCTAAAGAAGAACTGAAGCAAAATGATCAAGTGTATCAATGTGATTAAGGAGGGAATGTGTGTAAACTCAAAGCATATCAAGACGGAAAGGCCGGAAACACGTGAATGGACGGCGCGGAAATGTCTCCATATGTAAGAGTTTTGCCCAAAGCTCAAGTAGGAACAAGGTGGATAAAAGTTAGAGAACTTGTGACTAATCCAGATCCGGTATGTTGGGCTTTAGAGATTGGACTTGTGGTTTGATAAAACAAAACAGGTGGCTATTTATCAGTGTTTGCCCGGAAGTGCGTCGTGTGTCCCAGAAACATGGAAACCAAATTGGAGTCAGGCACTGACTGAATCCAAATCCACACATTCCTGTATTTACATTTAGCACTGACCACATATCTGGATATGATATGAGCGTGTTTGTATGTGTGTTTATGTGTCCATCCATCCCAGCACACCTACGGCGGAAGCCTCTCTGCGTTTTTGGACAGACTGTGAAGAAGTGTTTTCTGAAAGTCCCCGTCTGAGGCCTCGGGGACGAGAAACTCGATTAGCAGATCCCAGATGTAGTACACAAGATGCCTGCAAAACAGTTGAAAGAGGTCACAAGCTCAGCTACATGCTACACGCAGATCCCATGATACTGTATTATCAAGACCAGTGAAAAAAAATATGTAACATGACCTGATGTAACCTGCGATACAAAACATGATGTAACCTGCGATACAAAAAATTATGAATCCTCACACTTTAAGATTATGCAGATTTAACACTTTTTAACAAACGGCAATTTTAAAACTTTAACAAACATCAGAAAGTATGTATTTGGTTGGAAAAGAAATGAATAAGATAAAATTCAATGAGTAAACCAAGGTATGATCAGCAATAAAATATATAGCACTGAGAACATAAAAAATAGGGTAGCATTTTCAATTACCCTAAAGCATATGGGTTAGTATGGGAAAAATACAATACAATAAAAAAATTTATATTTTTAACAAGAATTTGTTTGTTTTTTATCAAACTCGAACTCAGGATGCCCAAAATGCAATGGTGCACCAAAATGCACCTTGACACACTGCCCAAGAGGCAATCGACATTTGTATGTATTTGTTCATAAACTATTAGTATTGTTAGTCTCATCATTATTATTTATTCTCATCCTTTATTATTGTCAGGTTCTGTGTTATGTTCCATGTGCAAATGTTTGCGTCATGTGACTTCCCAGTGTGTTCCATGTGCTCCTGTGTTTTTCCATGTGCTTCTGTTATGTCATGTGATTCCTTTGTTCTGTATTCCCGTGTCTGTTATTGTTCATGAGTTCCACCTGTGTTCACCCCCAGTGTGTATTCAGTGTGATTACGTCCTGGTGTATTTATACTCCTTAGTTGGTTTGTCCCTGGTCCGATATTGATCGTCACTTCTGTGAATTGTCTTCCTACGTGTGTTCCAGTTGTGAGTGTTCTGTTTGTAATAAATCTACGTGTTTTGATAAACTCCTGCGATTCCAGTGCGTTTATGAGAGTGAAGTGAGCCTAGTCGTGACAATTATAGCAACATTTTATAATGATATCAAAAATATAATTTAATATTATACTGGCTCACAATCCAGTGACCAAAACAGTTAGCACTTATGGCAAATACGCATTAACATTTATTTTTTGACAAACACACCAAAATAATTGACAATTTTAAATAAATAAACTCTTTTCTGTCATTCGCTCTGATGCCTGATTTACTGTTTCCACAAAATTTTCACTAAATTTTGGAATATCAAGGACATGATGCATCTGCGCGCATGAAGAGAGGATGTTACGCAGACACTGAGTTTGGACATGTCTTGTTGCCTTCCTCCTCTGTATACTGACGATTAAATACGCAGCTCATAAAACTAAGGAAATGTCAACGTATAACTGATTGTAGCAGCATCTGCTTCATCTGGACATTTACAGCAGATTCCAGCATGTTCTAGTAAATCACAGAGCGCCTCTTTCCAAATCCAAGCCGGTGAGAATAAATCATGCATCCCACTGAGGTAACAATCCACAAAGATGTCACGAGTGCCCTGATAACAGAGCACAGCGATGTATCAATTGAAAGCACATTTGTGCATTCCTTTGTCAACATCACATGCTTACTGTGCCATAAAAAGAATGATGTAAGTAAATTACAGTCTGACCATTTCAACTATTAAAGCCACATGTTCACTAGACCATGTCTGCTTGCCTTTTTCACTGTCACAAACCGTTAAAAACAATAAAAACTGTATACTTTTGTCTACATTTTAATCAGCATCTGCGAGAAATAAATCTGTAGAATAACAGAAAAAGCACTGGCAGCTCACTATCGGCTTTTTGCACCATAATTTATATGACCAATTCAAACAATATATAGTTTCAAGCTACTAAAAAGTCAATAAACTGCAGAGTTACGGTGTCAAAAGTCGTTGGAGCAGAGATCCATGATGCAATTCAAAAGCATAAATAAAAAGAAAAGTCACAAACTATTCTAAAAACTGTATTATTCAGACTATATTTGATCTAAATCATGTGCTTCTGCAAGAAACCAAACTAATAAAAAAGTTTATTTATATTTATATTTTTTGTATATTTATTTATATAATTTTTTTTTTAAAGTTACATTTTTAATAGCAAAAATTGTCAGAGCTAAGATCAAGCTTGCCATAACGCAATTCAAAAAGCATAATTAAAGGTGCAGTATGCAAGTTAGACACCCAGTGGTTGAACTAGATATTGCACTCCTTGTTCAAAACACATGCAAGCGCAGGTTGCCAGATTGATGACATCAACAGGAGTATGCCTGACTATCGAGCATAAAGGCAGATTTAAGGCTGATTTGAGTTATGTTCTAAATAAAAGCAACAGCATGGGAGAGAAGGAATATTTTTCCTATTAAAAGTAGTTTTTGTCCTAACCAACACCTGAAGTTTATATTTTAGAAACAGTTTCTATTTCTCACAGGTGAACAACAGAACTATGACAATGATCACCTCAGGTACACCTCATGCTTTATTCAGTGTTAAATGCTAATAATGTGAGTTTGAATGCCATTTCACATGACATTTATTGCCATACTACTGAAAGCAGCAGCAGATAGTTCACCTCAGATCCTGAAAATAAAATAAACCGTTTGAAATTGACCTTTAGAACTGTGACTCAGTGCAAGCCAACACATATCAGTGATTCAGCATGTACATTTAATCATGTTAAAGAGGTTTAATATATAATAATTAAATTATAAACCTTACCATTTCGTTGGAGTGCAGTAAGTGCACTATTCTGTGCTTGTGAATGTTATTTAAATTCCATTTGTGTTTTGTTTGGTGCAAACAGCCAAATCGCTTATCACTGCAAATCTCGTCACATAGCGTGTTGTTAGGACACGAGATTACAATGTAACCTGCTCACCTAATGTATTTATATTATTTGCTAATCAATAAACCATGTCTCATTTCAGAGTCTGTTACTGTCCGGACGCATACTTTGAGAGCCTTCCTGACTGAATGAATGAAATATGCTGTTTTCCACCAAGGCAACCCGGGGTGCTGAAATATAATTGGCTAAAATGGCATTGGGCAGGTTAAAGGGACCAAAGCAAAGACAGACATTCTGGCACGAAGAATAAAATAGAAAAGAAGAACGGAGAAAAGAAAAGAATATCTGACTTTAGCATCGTTTTTCAGATAAACAAGAATGTTCACTCAGCATGTTTCCTAAATATCTGCAAACATATTATGGTATTTTTATGCTTTACAAGTGTCAAAAACTTACATACAGCACCATTAAAGAAGTGGTCCTCAGTGTATTTTTAAGGCTTGGTTGTGTTTATAAGATGCAAAGCAATGTGTGCTCATGCTTCACTTGTAGAAAATCACGTTATTATTTCATATATCTTTGATTATATACAGCTGCTCAGCTAACATGAAAACAAACGTCATATTTTCTAGTTTCTCCGAAAGGCCCGCCCTCAAGAGGTTCTGATTGGTCAGCTGTGATTTGCGGATCGGCTCCGTGTCACCATGTCACGCTCCTACAAGCACGCATGTTAGCGCTGTGTATACAGAGAAGCTGTTAGCAGCGTTAGCTGCCTGAGTCAGACAGAAAACGAAAAACACACACCTGAGCACACCTCACACCTGCTCTCTAAAATAAAATCTGACAAGTGTCTTTCGCATATATTTGGATCAAGCAAGTGTAAGTAATATGAAACGTTCTCATATTTTTTGCGAGTTTGTTATTTGAGATGTAGAATGCACGGAACTTTAAGCGGCCACATAGAGAGACACTGCACACACTGCTGAAGATTGTGGGTATTTACAGTGGTTTGACTGGTAAATGTGAAGGTGCCAAACAGCATTTGCCATTGTTTACATCCTTGTTTAAATCCTTGCTACAACATACTGTTAATGCTAGAAACTGTGCACAGTTTGTGGCACCCAATTCACAGCTTCATCGGTTGGAGGAGTTTTTAGCCCGAATCCAGCACTGAACTGGGAGAGATTCTGGAAGTTTTCATTTGTCAAATGCTAGAGCTATATATTTATTATAATTCTCTGAAACATAAAGAAAATTAGCACTTCTCTCTTTGTGTCGTGTCCTTTGGAAGCCCAAATACAGAAACAGAACAAGCTCTGTGGAAATAGCAGAGTTTGGATGGCATTTTATCTTTCTCTGCTATAACCATACAGCGCCTCTGGCCACGCCCCATTGCTGCGCAGGGTGTGTAGGGGTGGTGAATGCACGTAACCTGAAGCGTTTATGATCTCACTAGCCCGGATGTATTTTTTTGTAGTCCCCAAATACACTGTAGGCTTTGCTAAGCTAACTCTGTAAAAGTCAATGTCTCCCTTTCCATTGAACTTTGAGCATATTACATTCAGAGATGTTGTTTATGTGCACACAGCTACATTACACATTAACTAAAGTTTAAAATATGATATCGTAGTGGACCACCGCATTAAACAGAAAAACACCTGGGAATCACGATATGGACAATGTTGCTGTTTGAATATTCCTTGCACAACTGTGTTTTTTACGCAACTTACAATTTGTTTTTCAGCATATGCACTGACATTTCCTAGGAATTTGGAATTTCCAATCAATGTTTTTAACCTCATAAATGCACAATGTGGTGCATAAGTGGCTGCGGTGCTGATTTTTATCTCCGTCTGTGTTTAGTGCTTAAACACACCTGTTTACAGTGGGGTCCTGAAAAGAATCCACAACCGTCTGCCAAAAAATCGTATACTTCTCAGAGCCGAGCATATCGGAGATCAGATCTGTAAAAACAAAGCCACACAATAAAACTCAGCAAACTTCAGTCAAGGAGCACGGACATGGAGACTTGCTTGATGTACCACACCACACACTACTGATGTAGAACAGCGTCTGAGCATCTCATGTTACTGTTAGGTTTTTATTCTCAGATTCAGCTTGGAAGCAACTGTAATTACAAGATTATTAACAAGCAAATTGTACGCGTTCGCTCCAAAATAAAAGCATATGAAGTTGGAAATATTTATTCAGCTATCCCACAAGCCCTATTTTCAGTTTAACTAAACCAACTACTTGTTTGAACAGTATTAAGAACAGAAAATGCAGTAAAAATAAAAGCAATGTAATTATTTAACAGGATTTATTGTAGAATCAAAATACACATGTATAATGTTTGTTTGAGTTTTGTTTTATTTAGGCTCGGCACACACCACAAGGTAATCAGGCTGATTTTGAGCCAATTTTTTCCCCATTCTGACAATCCTAATAATGTCCTCTGACAATGTCCTGATATGGGAACCCCATCAAATGCGCACACCAGCTAGAAATTATCACGTGAAATGAAAAATATCCAATCAGAAAGCAAGCTGACAGAAGACGGAAGCATACCAAACAAACACCATCATGGCACAGCACAAAGTGAAATGGATTTGGACAGTAAAGATGGAGAATCAGCTCATCAATTTGTGACAACAGCTTGCATGTTTATTCATGTATTTGTCCACTATGTTTATTCTCATGTTTCGACAGATTTTATGAGATTTCCTATGTTCACATTCGGGACTCTGGTTGAAGATCTGTTGATGTGTGGTCAACACATTACAGGAGCCAAACGGTAAAATCTTGTATTATTGTCCTAATGTTTGTGGTATTTAACATTTTGAAAAACAAAGTACGAGAAATATTTGTGTATACCCAACCTTAGAGATATGTAACAACTTGTCTTTTTCACAATAATTCAATTTTAACCTGATGTGACTTTACCCTGCAAATGAGTACAATGTTAAAATCATCATTTGGTGCATTAACTTTTTTAGTTTGTTCCATATTGTGTTTATCTCCACCTAAATAAGTGCACACGGTTGAGTAAACTCCGGAATGGATTGGTTGAGGAGAGAAATCGATCAGACCCAACAGACCAACAAACCAAGCAGTATAATAACTCTTAACAGCAAATGTGCTGCAGAAAACTCTTTTTTATTTTTAAGAGTTTTTGTCTTGTTTCTAGTCCAAATAATGAAGATTATGTTGCTTGTTTTAAGGAACACCTACTTAATTTGCACTTATTATTTCTAAAAACAAGACTATATTTTTTGCTTGTCCAGAAAATGCTTTTGATTTACAAATTTTTGGATATTTGCACTAGAAAAGCGTTTTTACAGTGTAATATTACTTATATTTAATAGTTTTTTTCCATGTATTTGATTATAAGTCATTCTCCTATGCATTCCTTAATAAGTAATAATTCCCTCATTCAGAGAGCACATAAAAAATCACAACTACACTTATATATGCTTAGGAAATCTACATCAATATGTTGGAATAAAGGCCAATAAAGTATTATTTTCTCTTGGCTAAACGTCAATTTGTGTCTAATGCTTTGTGTGCGCATTTATTATGTGGCATCTCACCTGGCATGAGCTTCATAAGGCATTGCAGAGCCTGCTTTCTGCTGTGGTCTTTCTGCTGCTGGCTGCGCTGTGGTCGAGGTTGAGCCGGCAGATTTCCTCCAGGCCAGATGGCCTCCTGCAGCACCCGCAGGTAAACCACCCAATACTGTGTACAAGTCAGGTTCACCACGCCCACCTCCAGCCACCTGCAAACCAATCACAACACAACATAGAGTTTAGTATGATGCCATTCAGATTTTTCCTCCACCCCATGATGCTTTGAATATTGGGAGAAACTTCAGTTAAACTGCAAACAATCAGTCAAGTGTTTGTTTGTTTTTTAACGGAGTACAATGGCATGTCATTATTCTGCTCACAAAGTTCCTCCATCAAATATTAAAAGGCAACTTTTTATAATTAAAAAACTACTTTCAGTATAGACCACAAACAACCCAAACACTATAAACAAAAATGTCTGATATATTACATTATAACAGAGATACGCTTGTGATAATAATATTAAAATAAAGCACCAAGTAGAGCTGTGCAATACAACAATATACATTGTATGGACAAAACCAAAAGTCATATTATGCTATATTTTGTGGTGCCGCAAAATGCATTCATATATGAATGAGTACAAATTTGATCATATACATTGAAATGTTAAAAAGAAACAAAGTTCTTTCCATGTGGTCAATATTAACTTTGAATATATTGTGATATATATCATTATCAAGATATGGTATGACTTATATTGTGATTTGAGATTAAGCTTTATACATTTAAAAAAAATGCTGTTTGTTCTAAGTACTTGTTTAAAATGAGTCCAAACAACATTTTTTGGGGGGAAGCTTAATTGTTATGTTTAGTCAACTCATTCATTCATTTTCATTTCGGCTTAGTCCCTTTAATAATCTGGTGTCGCCACAGCGGAATGAACCGCCAACTTATCCAGCATATGTTTTACGCAGCGGATGCCCTTCCAGCTGCAACCCATCTCTGGGAAACATCCATACACACCCATTTACACTCATACACTATGGACAATTTTAGCTTACCCAATTCACCTATAGCGCATGTCTTTGGGCTCCCCACCAACATGGGGAGAACATGCAAACTCCACACAGAAACGCCAACTGACCCAGCCGAGGCTCAAACCAGCGACCTTCTTGCTGTGAGGCGAACGTGCTACCCACTGCGCCACCGTGAGGCCCCATTTAGTCAACTTAAAAATGTAAAAACCATTAAGTTAACTTAATTGATTTGCATTCAAACGACATGAAGGAATTGTGTGGAAGCCAGCATTTTTTAGTGTAGCGTAACATTATTTTCATAATAGACTAAAGAAAAAGAGCACAATGCCAAA
This sequence comes from Danio choprae, assembly GCA_903798125.1. NCBI lineage: Eukaryota > Metazoa > Chordata > Actinopteri > Cypriniformes > Danionidae > Danio > Danio choprae. The sequence continues at coordinate 6,913,616 of CAIGQW010056847.1, read as the reverse complement.
AATACAAATCATTCTGATGGATTATTTGCAGCTTATCATTTGAAGTGATTTGATTGAGTTCTCTTCAATGGAAGTTCCTCAAACAGGAAATAATTTGAAACAGCAGTCATGTGCAGAAACGGGTGGATTAGAAGCATTCAGAACACTTTCTGTTTGCTGACGAAAGTGAAAGTGTAAATGGACGATGTGCTGCATGCAAACAGCAACTCACTGCAAAAAATGGGTAATAAAATGAACTGAAAATGCCTTCCAAATGAAAAGAAGTAAAAAATAACATCATATGTTAGGGGTAAATATTTCACGAATGTCCTTCGGCACATCACAGTTCACATGTGCCACTGAAGGGATCGATCTATTCCAGTTAAAATCTGTGATGGGCCACATATGGATTTAGTTTATCCAAAATAAATGAATAATATTAAAAGAGCATCTAATTTCACAGAATCAATTGCAAAATTACTTTTGACCACTTTAAGATGAAGAATTTGTGGATAACTGCGGGATTGCATAACCTTACTGTGGATGACGCTTTAATCTTTTAATAATCACTACCATTTTGGCAGACAGTCATCTTAACAAATAGAGCTGAACAAAATATGTGGAAAGAGTGTTATAAAACATTACTATTTTTCTCAGAGAGCCTGGAAAATAAGTAGAAACCCAATTGCATGAAAAAGGATAACGTGTGCTCTAAAATGTGTATTTTTTTTCATTGTCTTTTAATGTTATTTATACCAAATCCAATGACCAACTCTTTTATTTTAGCACCCCTAATTTGCCACCATAGTTTTGTTATTATTTTGATTTGCATATATGTTTGTTTTCATTTTAATTTTAGTCATTACGGACAATTTAGCTTACCCAATTCACCTATAGCCCATGTCTTTTGACTTCTGGGGGAAACCGGAGCACCCGGAGGAAACCCACGCCAACACGGGGAGAACATGCAAACTCCACACAGAAATGCCAACTGACCCAGCCGAGGCTCGAACCAGCGACCTTCTTGCTGTGAGGCGACATCGCTACCCACTGCGCAACCCTGCTGTAACTTCTAACCACTAAATCAAATCAGAAACCACTAAAAACAAAAAAAAAAAACTAGATGGCCAACAAAGCAATAATATTCTCAATAAATAACCCAATGAGTCATTAAAGAGCCCCTATGACCTTCAATCCAGTGTGTAACACAGCTTTAAGTGAATGAAAACATCCAGCTAAGGTTTAAAACTGAAAGTGCAACATTCTTTACGGAAAGAGTCGACTCAGAGTTGAATGAATGATTCATTTTGTGTTCAGATCTTTTGCCTGCTCGTGTCGACGTCGATATGACACATCACCAAATATGAACTGCCGGATCCGATAAAACGTGAATGTGTTTTTCCCTTTAAACACTAGCGTAGCGCAGGGGATCATGGGATTGATCATAACGTGAAGATTACAATCACTGAGAGATGGCCAGATATGCGACTGTGGGGAATAAATGGTTAAAAAAAGTTCATTTTCACAACAATACCATAGTATACCATGTGCTGTGTTTGTTCCTGTCATTTTTCTGATGATTAATACAATAACCTACGCTGCAACGCGGGATTCGTCAGCTGTTTGTTAACAAAGGAAAGATCAGCAAAGACTATTAATGTATAAGACGTTGTCAGTAACTGTTACACAGTTTATATGGACCAGTTTCTTCTTCCTCCAGATCCTGTAAGTGCTTCTCCTTCCTACATAACCTGTAAGCGTGATTAAAATGGTTGCCTCATTTGCTGTAGTTTGCAAAATATGTATTTCATTGTGTGTTGTAATCACTCCGCGTGGCTTGTAATCACTTATCTATTATAGATCAGTGTTTGTACTTTATCTTTTAGGTTTAATCTTAATATTCACATATCTATTCACATATCGCGTCTAAAACTATGTTGAAAATGCAACGCGTGCTTCTTCCTTTAGCGATTTAAATGCGTTTGGGCGCGCAATGCCCTTCCGTTTCTCATTGCTATGGCCACCATAAGCTGTTCCTACACATGCGTAGAATGGTAAATTATCAAAGTAGTTCAACTTTTGCCACTGTGTTGATTATTACTGAATGTGTGTCGTTGTTATTACTTGGGGTTTTGATTAAGAGTAGAGTAATATGCTAGTATTTAACTGCATTGCTTTAACGCACTCCTGCATTAGCCTCACACATATACTCTGTACTCTGGCTACTTCATAACCATGGTGGCTGTTTCTATCCGTCTCACGCTGTACGCAGTCGCTGAACAAATAATATGATTTGAATCAGATATATAATTAGGTAAAAATAAATGCATATTATAAGACAATGAAAGTGTTTTTTGATCCTGCATGCACATCAGCCTGTTGTTGGAGACCCCCAAAACTAAAATATGACCTTTTATAATGTATAATATGGGCTCTTTAAACGACACAAAAATCTGGACAAACAAGTGTCCTGACCTAAGGTTTGTTTTTCCTTTCATCAATTGTACTGTATGTAAAGTGGAGCCTTGACTTTCACGTGTGACTGATTTAAATCTGTCCTGCTCTTCAATTACATTGCTGGTTTATTTTAGTCCTGACTCTCTAAAATGCCACAGATGCTGCATGGTGACAGAGCTTGAGATCCAGAGACCTCATAAGGTCACGTTTACTTTGTTCAAAAAACAAGTCAGTTTTACAATATTTCATTTTCTATTAAATACGGATAATCTGAACACAGAATTGTCCACCACTAGGAGTTTCAGACCAAAATTCCTGTATTTATGTTAAAGTGAACGCATGTATTTGAAACACAGATTCTGCGCTACTTCATGGTTACTAGCATAGCCCCGTTTGACTCCCCAACAAAATGATGGATTTCCCAGTGGTCATTAAACTGCAATTATGGTCAAATTTCAATGACCCAGTAACAACATGACAGAGTTTTGTTTGCACTGCCTGTCTGTGGAATATATATGGGAAAGTTTAACCACTGCAGATATTTTCTGTGGACGACATGTTGGTATATGTCAATGAAAGTTTGTGATAGTGTACAATATTATGTAGAGGAGAATGTTACTATTCTGTTCCATGGCAAAATTATTTTTAGAGCCTGCAATAGGTTTTATACGTCAGTTTAGCCTTTTAAATTGATCCAAACAGGTTTTATTTCCTGGAAAGACATTCAACGTTTATTTTTATAAATGTGTCATTGAAAGCTTTAGCTTGCTGCCCAAAACATAAGGTCTAAGTCAGTCTGTGCTTCTAACAGAGCTTGCAAATATCTGACTGAAGACCTGTGATAATCCTCAAGAAGTTCTGATGTAAGGTGATGGAACAAAAAACTTGCTTCAAAACAACAAGTGGAGCATTCTACTCCATTAATGGCATTTCAGCCATTATAAAGGGAAGTTAATGTGGGCTGCCATGGCCTTTGAAGGAGACGTGCAGGCAGCGTTAGCGGAGGAAGGCATTTCTCAAGCCAAAGGGAGTGGAAAACAAGGGTGCCTGGAGCTCACTGAAGCCAATTAAGATTAAACTACCCTTTTCAGATTTTAACGTGGGCCTTTTTTCCTGACACTCAGAAAATATAAACATTATAAGTATGTTCCATTCAGAGCCCTGCTTGATCTGCATCTCAAAAAAAAGCTGGAAAAAATGATGCGAGCGGAAAACGAATCTCAGAAGTAAATGAATTACACAGACCTTTAATTAAAAACGTACTTATTTGACACAGAGGAGGAAAAATTTAATAAGCTCAGTTCTTAAACGCCTGTTTTGCCCAATTTTCATACATTTGTTACTCTATCCTATTGTATTTCTATCTGGAATAATCTGTGTTACTATTTAGTGGTAAACAGAGTGATAAGAGAGTAGAAAGTAGACAATTTAACAACAGAATAATAAAACGACACGCACAACAACAGAAAGAGAACGAAAAAAAATTATAGATACACAGAATAATTGACTAATAGACAGAACAATAAAAACATCAAACAGAAATGTCTGAATGATAAAATGAGCAAAGGATAGACAGAACAATAAAATGATAGATTGACAGAGATGACGATGGATAGAGAACGATGGATAGATTGATCTAACAATGGATATAACAATAGCTTGAATTATGATAGAACAACAGACAGACCGAATGATAGATAGATCGATAGTCAAATACAACAAGATAGAGAGAATGAAAGATAGAATGATAGACAGAATGATACAATGATAGATTGACAGAATTACAGAACGATGGATAGATACATCAAACGTATGACATAAAGATAAATCGACTGAACGATGGATAGAACAATAGATAGAACAAGACAGAACTATAGTAAGATAGACAAACAGACAGACTCCTCTAGACAGACAGACAGGCAGGCAGACAGGCAGGCAGACAGACAGGCAGACAGACAGACAGGCAGGCAGGCAGGCAGGCAGGCAGACAGACAGACAGACAGACAGACAGACAGACAGACAGACAGACAGACAAATTCCTCTAATGTTGAGGTATCTCACATTTACACAGCATCTACACAGCATGAGGATGCATTGCTTAAAAACTGGTGTGTTTCTGTATTTCTTATGTTCGGCTTAAATCAGACATAACATTTACTCTTATGTCCAAAAATTCTCAATTCTCTTATGTCCAAACTCAATTATGGTCTGATCAGACCACAGAATCTTTATCCAGTCATTATGTCATTAGGCTGCGACTGGTGAAGCAGCAGTTTCAATAGACTCGGCTGATGGAGCCAGTAACTCAGATCTGTCATTGGCCTCTTGAAGGCTTCCCCTCAGCAGTCTACTTCTTACACAGTCACTTTTACAGTTGTTAAATCACTGATTTAACTCCAAAAGGTTATTCAAATCAGTTACTTAGAAATCATCTTGTATCGATGCCTTTTTGCTTTTCATTTGTTTAAATAATTGTTCTTTGTTAAATAAAATCACAGCATAGGTTCTGACACAATAGTGACTTATCAGACACTGTGGCTTCAAAAAAGACATGTACTGAAGCCATACAACGGAGCACCTGAAATTTCCCCATTCTTTCACAAAGCTTTGTAGAATCATTCTACATGACTAGGCCATATCAATATGAGCCAAAATCTATTAGGAACATTTTCGGACCCCTGCCAAAACCACTTCATGCCATGAAGAATTAAAAGTTTAAAGTCACTTACTCATTTTCCTTCGGTCACCACAGAGAAATGATCTGCCACTTACTCTGGCATACGTTTTAGCAGCAGATGCTCTTCCTCCCGCAACCCTGTCCTAAGAGTGCAACTGAAAACCCCCAGTGCTGGGAAACAACCATCCACTCTCTCATTCACACACTCATACACTACGTCTTTTGGACTGTGGGGGAAACCAGAGCACCCGGAGTAAACAGCAAAAAAAGAAGAAGAAAAAGTGTCTGGCAAGTATATATTTACTAATAGGTAAATATTAAAACACAGACACACAGGCTGACAGACTTGGCTTACATGAAATATTCATTCATTCATTTTCATTTCGGCTTAGTCCCTTTATTAATCTGGGGTCGCCACAGCGGAATGA
>CAIGQW010056847.1:6895874-6908065 GCA_903798125.1 Danio choprae | reverse complement strand
CCAGCATATGTTTTACGCAGCGGATGCCCTTCCAGCTGCAACCCATCTCTGGGAAACATCCATGCACACCCATTCACAATCATGCACTACGGACAATTTAGCTTACCCAATTCACCTATACCGCATGTCTTTGGACTTGTGGGGGAAACCGGAGCACCCGGAGGAAACCCACGCCAACACAGGGAGAACATGCAAACTCCACACAGAAACGCCAACTGACCCAGCCGAGGCTCGAACCAGCGATCAGCGACCTTCTTGCTGTGAGGCGAACGTGCTACCCACTGCGCCACTGTGAGGCCTACATGAAATATGTATCTAAAAAATTATATTATAATTAAATTCAAGTGGGGCATCACGGTGGCGCAGTGGGTAGCACGATCGCTTCACAGCAAGAGGGTCGCTGGTCGGCTGGGTCAGTTCGTATTTCTGTGTGGAGTTTGCATGTTCTTCCCATGTTCGCGTGGGTTTCCTCCGGGTGCTCCAGTTTCCCCCACAAGTCCAAAGACATGCGCTATAGGGGAATTGGGTAAGCTAAATTGTCCGTAGTGTATGTGTGTGTGAATGAGTGTGTATAAATGTTTCCCAGTGATGGGTTGCAGCTGGAAGGGCATCCGCTGCGTAAAACACATTCTGGATAAGTTGGTGGTTCATTCCACTGTGGCGACCCCAGATTAATAAAGGCACTAAGCCGAAAAGAAATGAATGCATAAATCCAAGTGTAAATGCTAATATTTAGTAATATTTGCTAAATCTACACTCATCTATAGCTTTGGCTTTGCCTGAAACTGCTCCTTATCAATGTATATAACATGTGTTCATACACACGTAGTTTCTTGCTGTAGCACTGTAAAAAATGCTGGATTCCACACAATTCCTTTATATTGTTCCAACACAAATCAATTAAGTTAACCTAATTTGTTTTTACAAATTTAAGTAGATTGAACATAAAAACATTAAGTTGGCCCAAAGAAACCTCAAGAATTGTGTTGATTCAGTGCATTTTAAATGGGTAGTGTGAACAAGCAGCAAAAATTATTTTTAGAGTGAGGTTATATCTTATATTATTTGAATTCATTTAAATTGCATGTTATAATTCTGTACATATTTTACAAACAAACACATGTAAAAGTAGCTTTAAAAAGTAATGAAAAAGTAAATAAGCATGAAACAAAGCAGTTTTTTTTTTGTTATCTTTGTTATCAAATAATAGAATGTATATTGAGGCAAATGGAAAGTGACAATCAAGGCATAAAGCCAAAAAGGAAATTTGACTGGATGGTAGGTGTGATGATCATGATGAAATTATCTGCAACAGACTGCTATCTGGCTCAAACTATTACATCACAATACACATTCACACTTGTTTTTGTGCCTTCTTTCCTGTTATAGTCCACTCAACTGCTATATGCTATATAGGTATTAGTGTATGAGTGAATAAGTGAGCAGGTTTCGACACAGCTCAATGAACAGCACAAAGAGACTGGAACTGCTTGTAGTGCAGGTGTCTGTAACAGGTGTCTGTGTCCAGACTAGTTATTCAAAGGTTCTGGTCCAAATAGAGGCAACAAGGAGATCAATTCAGCTTCTGCTCTCTTACCAAATGGAACATAATGACCTTTACGGGCAGCCAAGAGCTCAATTGCATCAATTTGCACTTCAAAAAAATCAAACGCTTTGGGTTATGTGCCAGTTTTTAAAACAAGCCATTACAAGTTAGCAGCCCGTTTCAAAATCCAGAGGAATGTTGGACCAAAACAAATAATCTTTCCCAATTCCAAATTAACTGGTTTATCTCAGACTAATCCATCTCCTTGCGTACAACTATTGCAAAACAAGCACATACTTTTACCTCGGAGGCCACAGCCTAAACTAGAAATAGTTTCTTGGCATAGATTGCATCTTGTACAGGTACATTTGTTTGCAAGGAATCATCTCTGATGAAACATACCAAAGAAAAAAAAAAGAATAGACACAAACTGAGACAGTGAGATGAGATTAAAGTGTTATTACAAAAAGTTTTTCCATAGGGACATGATAACAAGTGTGTGTGGTCTTTTTTCCAAATGACAGGTTCATTAAGAATTTAGATCTTTCACTAGAATCTTGTACTACTATCATAACAATATTCATGATCACTCATACTCGGAATGACTGGCAGAAACCATGCCAATGTAATGATGGAGCATGATGGATAATGGCTTTTATAATCAATAAACCTCATCCTGTAAAAATGCAGGGAAGATGTCCTTGTTGGTGGTTTCTTTTGGCAATGGCTACACTAGCATATCTCCAATCAGATATTTTTGAGCCTCTGAGCAGGGCTGCACGTATGCAAAGAACACAATACCAACATTGTTTTCTTCATAGCAGTACTGACTGACCTGGATGGAAAAATGGCTTTTGTTACAGACACATTATTCTACATGTTTCTGCTTATTTGCCTGTTATAGCTATTATGTGGAGGTTTTGTATACGCTTAAAAAAAAGATTTTGTAGTCTTGCATACAGATGTCAACAATGTCAAAAACTTTCAATCCACAGACCCACAAAAACTATTTTTAAAAAAATGGTGTATTTTGCATCTCTCATCCTCAGTTGGCAATATCACTTAATATATTAACACTCCACTTTTTTGGAAATGGGCTCATTTGACAACTCCCCTATGTTAAACAGTAGAGTTTACCATTTTTGAATCCATTCGGCTGATCTCCAGGTCTGGCAGGGCACTTTTAGCTTAGCTTAGCATAAATAAAAGAAATAGGGACCACATAGAAATTATTAATTATTTACTGCCATTGTCCCAAAAGTTGCAATGGGTAAAATATGTCTAGTATAATTTCAAACAGTATAATTTTCAATACTTGCACACTGAAACTGGTTTTCCAAAGCTGTGTGTATATGAAAAGCCAAAAAGCTTCTACTTAAGTTTTTTGCTGGAAACTTTGTGTAAATGTCTCCAAGCCACCCAAACATGATAACTAAAACTGACTTGAATTAAGACATCACACTCATGCAAAGTTCACATTCATTAACAGGCATTCTGTAGTGTGCTGTTGGAAATTAATCATATCATCAGATGATTTGGAAGCTTGAGTGGATTCTGTCAAAAATCTAGAGTTGACTGACAGAAAAAAAAGGTTTTGGATGTACGATCTTGGCCATCTTATATGGAGATAAAGTAAAACCCAAGGAGGCACGCACTGCTGCACTGTGGGTAGTCTACAGTACAGAAGTGTGCAGAACTGCCAGCCGAAAAAGTCTCCAGAATGATTTATAAGAGGAAGAGAAAGAAACAATATGAGAAAAATGTTTTGCGGTGCAAAACAACATGGTTGGCGTCTTTTTCTTCCCTCAAACCTTTCCCTAACTTCCTGTTTATGAAGAACATTGGCAAGCACAGCAGAACAATCTATCATAGCATCTTTAGCACCATCATATACTAGATATTTTCCATGAGACACAAATGGAGAATATTTGAAGAATCTTCTACTTTCTATAATGCCATTAAAACATAATTTGTACAATTCAAAGCCCCATTTAAGTTTGTGCAAAAGAATAGTCAAAAGGGTTTAAAACAAAACAAAAGTGCGATAATACATTTTTCATTTTAAGTTTGCATGAACCTTTGAAGGCCACACCGAATAAGACATTTAAAGAGCTAATCATAGGTAATTCATTCTTTAATACAGTCTTTAGTTTCACATGATGCTTCAGAAATTATTCTTATATGTTGATTTTGTGCTCAAGAAACATAAATTTTCAAAACAGTGCTACTTCTTCTGTAACGAAGTTTTGAAGTTCATAAGGGCATTTCCTTGAAATATTTTGGGGCATTAAATGTATTATTAACCCTCTTTGTCACTTTTTTTAATCAAAGAAACATGTGCTCACCAAAAAAACAACTTCTCAGTCAATACCAATACCGATAAACTATAGATTTGGAGGCCAATAGCCGATATATTGGTTGATAAATATAAATATTAAAGATTCTATTTCTTCTACATGATTGCTAAAACAAAAGGCAAAGACATATATTGAACAACTCTGAATTTCATTTACTAACCATTCTTTTCTATGGCCAACCTTCTTTTATATAAATAAAATTTAATGCATAAATAAAGCCACAAAGTGACTGAAGATGAACTAAAATCAAAATACCAGTAAAATACCAGCAAGCATGATGAAAAATACATCATTTATCAGCTTAAAGAGGGGCCTCACGGTGGCGCAGTGGGTAGCATGTTCACCTCACAGCAAGAAGGTAGCTGGTTCGAGCCTTGGCTGGGTCAGTTGGCGTTTCTGTGTGGAGTTTGCATGTTCTCCCCGTGTTGGCGTGGGTTTCCTCCGGGTGCTCCGGTTTCCCCCACAAGTCCAAAGACATGCGCTATAGGTGAATTGGGTAAGCTAAATTGTCCGTAGTGTATGTGTGTGAATGAGAGTGTGTGGATGATTCCCAGTGATGGGTTGCAGCTGGAAGGGCATCCGCTGTGTAAAACATATGCTGTATAAGTTGGCGGTTTATTCCGCTGTGGCGACCCCAGATTAATAAAGGGATTAAGCCGAAATGAAAATGAATGAATGAATGAATATCAGCTTAAAGATATCAACCTAATGTTTTTTAATCAGTCCGATAACAAATCTATTAAGAATAGCATTAATCTGCCGATATCAATATGGCCACCGATATATCATGCCTATCTGAAAGATATTAAATCATGCATTTTTATTGAGTGAATAGCAACTGATCTCCAAACATGTACCACAAATCTTACATCATAACATAGCGTAAATCAAAACTCCACACGAAGACATGAATCCAATTACGAAAAGAAAATGTGAGAATAAATAATCAAAACATGAAACACATTTCTACAACTTCTTGATATTTTCAATCAGCGCCTGACAGTAGACTCTGCCAGCAACTGGTTTTACACATGATTCCTAACACAGAGCAGATGGTGTTCATTTGTGCTGATCTACCTTCATGCAAAGCTTAGATCCAGCTCTAATGAAACACACCTGAGCTGGATAATCAAGGTCTTTAAGGGCACTGGAAAAATTGCAGACAGGTGTGTCAGTGTTGGAGTGGGAATCGTTCTCATACAGATTACATAAGAGCAGACGGTTTGCGTATTTGTCTCGGGACTTACTGTAAGTCAACGGCAGGTTTCAGTCCCTTCTGAGTGGCCGTCTAAAATTAGGGATCAATATGATGATAAAAATTCCTGATCATAGTTAACATTCTACTGCTGGTCACTATCAAGGGCACTATCGTATCTTTAAAAATACTTCTCAAAGCGACAGAGTGATATAACCGTAAAAATCTTCATATTTTGTGGTTGTACGATAAAAATAAGACTGATCGTCCTAATGTGACAATTGATCTTTTGATCTGATAACTCATCTTTTTGGTTTCATTTTGGGTCTCTTGGTCAAAAAGGCATAACAGTTCTCATTATCTGACAGAATACAGAATACAGAATTATCGGGCAGAATACAGCGGGGAAAATAAGTATTGAACACATCATGTTTTTTCCTGGGAATAATATTTCTAAAGAGCTGTTGACGTGGAATTGAACCAGATTTTGGTAAAAACCCAAAGAATACAAACCAAAAACTAAAACAAAACAAAAAAATGAAGAATTAGTTATGTGTAATAACAATACAATGACACAAGGAGAAAGTACTGAACTACTGAAACGTATTTAATAATTTACATAAAAGGCTTTTTTTGGTGATGGCAGCTTAAAGATGCCTCTCATATGGAGAATGAAGTGAGTTTTTCACAAAACTCTTGATGGTTCTGTGAATCTCATCTATCAAATCTGAGCTTTATTTTGTATTTTCTATTAGATTCAAGTCAGGTGATTGGCTGGGCCATTCTACAGCTTGGTTTTCTTTCTCTGAAAGCATTTGAGAGTTTCCTTGGCTCTTGTTTTGGATCATTGTCTTGCTGAAATGTGCACTCTGGTTTATTCTTCATCATCCTGATAATGTAGATGTTGGACTGAAGCAGCTAATGTTAATTTACAATGACAAAGGGCAGAGGGTTGCTGAAGAACTACTGAAAGATTTCCGCTGCTGTCTGGGCTTTCACTGGCTTTCTACACCTTCCTTTCTTCATGTGTTCAATACTTTTTTCCTTGTGTCGTTTCATTTTATTACACATAACTAAATTTGTAAACTAATTAAATCTGTTTTCTTTGCATATTTGGATTTCTTTGGTTGTTACCAACACCCAGTGGAAATTTCAAGTCAACAGCACCTTTAGAAATATGTTTTCTGAGAAAAATGGTGATGTGTTCAATACTTATTTTCCCCACTGTACGTAACTTCACATTTGGAAATAGCATTGCCCTCTGGTTAATTAGGCAAACAAAGACATCCGCTCTTGTGTTAGAAGAGCAGCAGATGCTGGATAAGTAAACTAATTCTTTCCTCAGATGATGTCCGTCTGTTTGCACCGAGGCACAAGAAACAGCTGGACCCCTTGTGTCTTGCTTGTTTCTACACAATCATATGCTGCCATTTCTGCAGGACCACATCTGGCAAGTGCAATATCTTAAATCTTAAAAGCTTTGGTATAAACGTCTCAGCCAGGTGTCCCCAAAATATGTCTATAAATGTGAAATTCCTGTTACGCATCATTACACTATGCTGTAAATGGCCCTTTTTGACAGATTCCTTTTTAAAAGTATCGATTTGGCACCTGTCTCATAAAAAAAACTAAGATTATGCTTAACCCCTACACATCAGTGCTTACTAGGGATGGGAAGATTCCCTGATTTGCTAGATGCATTGGTAAAATAAAATGTTAATGATGTGATTCATCGGTTTAAACATCCAAACACAGGTGTTGTGGTTTGCTAGAGCTAAATCTTTCCAAAATTTGGGATACGCCTCAATATGTTAATACACAGCCTTTTACATAATAATGGATTTAGCTTTTCGTAGGTTTTTTTTGTAGGGAAATAGGGTTCAAAACACACCACATAACAGCATAATTATAAAAGAATTTCAGATTTATTTTTTTTGCCCTTATTTCTGTACTGTTGCTAGATAATGGCTACAACCATGTGCATGAATTTCTTCCTACACAAACAAACAAAAAAAACATGTTTCTATGTACATTCTTCCCTGACAAAAATGGAGAACGGTCAAAGAAATTTCAACTTTTTTAAAATAATGCAAGTACAAAAGTTACTACTGTAAACAGTGCACAAATTGGCAGTAGTAAGTGTTAATCTTACCAAACAGAACCCAAAATCTTTACGTCAACATGCTTCGTAAGCTCTACAAAGTGACTGTGATTGCGCACTAAAGGTCAACACACTTACATGTCTTTAGTTTGTTAGTAACTACACATTCTTGCAGGGCTAAACCATTTCAGATGCCAAATAGTGGCATCTGAAACTGGGATTAGTAGTGATTTTCTAAGCAACTGCACATGTGAACAGCAAATCTTTTGAAGTTTTGACAGTTCTGCATGATTTCAAACTATAATAATATCTAAACAAAAAGTCACTGTTCACAGAGCGAAAATATATAGTACTAAACCTACTCTCAGGCTAATGAATCTAGCAATTTAATGACTGCGTTGAAACTTCAGTTATAGCAAACAAGCTCTGCATAGATAAGCATCACACTAGGCAAGTTTATCTTTGGCATAATCATTGACACTGTTTAAATATCCACCACACTTAACTGATTGTAACAAGATGGATATCTGTTTTATCCAAACAACCTCTCCACAAAACTGAACTTGGCAAATGTTAAAAAAATCAGTACAATCCAGACAATAAAAATAAAGAAGATGAATGTGCTTTGGGTTACAGTGGCAAGGACAGCAAGAAGGATAAGATTATGCAGCATGCTTTTCCAACCAAAGACAAATACAACGTCCAGACGCCACCACTGTGTGCTTTGAAACATTGTGGGATAAATTCGTGGGTCGGCTCAAGTGTATTGTAAAACAAAGTGCCTGTTCATTTAAAATGCCCCACTCTGTGGTTAAATATCTATTTTGAGCACAATAGTTTCACTGTCAATTAAAATCAAAACAACCAAAACAAATATGCTATGGTTTCTAAAAAGTGTTAGCACTGTTAATATATTGTTGGCATATTGTTAACATGGTTAGAATGTTGCTAACATAAACGAATGCTAAGCACATTGGTAGCATTTTTGTAGTATGTTTTAACATGGTTAAACTAATACGAATTAGTATATTGTAACACTCTTACTATTAGCGTTTCTAACATGCCTTAACAGATGGACAACTTTTATACCACATTGCTAACATAAATTAACATGTTGCTAGCATGTTTTAACATGGTTAAAGGAATAGTTAAAAAAAAATAAAAATGAATTTCTTCCGATTTGCTTACTTCTGTCTTTAAAGGGATAGTTCACCCAAAAATAAAAATTCTGTCATGGTTTACTCAGACTTTACCAGTTACAAACTGGTTCGGCTTTCTTCTGTAAAACACAAAAGACATTTTTTGCTGCATAAAACATATGCTGGATAAGTTGGCGGTTCATTCCGCTGTGGCGACCCCAGATTAATAAAGGGACTAAGCCGAAAAGAAAATGAATGAATGAATGAAGTCGATGGTTACCGTTTTTTAACTTTCTTCAAAATATCTTTTTAGTCTGTTCAACAGAAGAAACAAACTCATAAAGGTTTGGAACAAGTAAAGGCTTAGTAAATTATGACAGAATTTTCATTTTTGACCAAACTCTCCCTTTATCCTGCTGCTAGCATGTTTTAACACTGTTAGCACGTTTGCGTGACTAACATACTAACATTTACTAACATGGAAGAGCATGTTACTAGCATCATTCAAACATGGTCAACAGGTTTCTAATACATTTTAACATCATGCTGACATGCTGCAATTATTTTTAAAAAAGGCTTAACAAATGCGAAACACGTTGCTAGCATAAGTTAACATATTTCGAAACTATGCTAATGTCTTAATTTGTTACAAATTTTTAAACATGTTTTAACATGCAAGCAAGTTTGTAACACAAATTTTCATTAATATATTTTATTACATGGCTGTCTGAAATACTTGATTCTGAGTCACGGCATTTCAAGGTATGTTATTTCCAGATAACAGCTGCTGAATCTAAAAAGCACGGGTGCAGCTAGCAATTTTGGAATTTGAATAATATGTAAGTTAGTGTATGCTCCATTCAGCCATTTTCATTTCTGTCAGCTTTGCGTTTAAAGAATTAAGAAACTATTATAACTCAGAACAATGTTTTGTGTCTAATTTTTACGTTCTGCTGTCAGTAGTTGTGTAATAAGCAGGATAAAGTACATCCAGGCGATTGTTTTCACAAAATAAAGCCCTTCAGTTATATTTGCCATTTGCATCAGGTTCCCGATAAGCCTGTTAGTCTTTATTCTGCGAAAACAACCACCCGGATCTAGTTTATTTGGCAACTTATTTAATTACCAAGCAAAATAGTGGATAACGGAGTAAAAAATTTAAGTTATCGTTATTTTATATAAGAACAATTCCAATTCTCAAATGGAGAACAAATAACCACTGTACTGATCATACTGAATTCTCAAAAGACACACCTTTGAGACACTGCCTCAGTCCAATGGTTTAGGAAATGCATGGGCCTCACCCCAAGTGTTCCCGTCCGATGGCTGTTAGCCATCAGCTAAACATGGCAGGAAGCCGGTCTGCTAGCAGGTGTTTAATACACTGCCGCACAAACGACTCATTTGAAATGGCTAGACATCACACCACGAGGATCTGCAAAACAGATGAGTGTGTGCTATTTAACGTGAGGCCTGACCTTTCAGCTTGAATCCTCAAGGACGGATGGGATGGTTTCAAAGAAACAAAACAAAAAAGAAAAAAAGAAAAGAAAATTCTCCTTTATAGCACAAGGTTTTAGTGACCTCTCTACATTAGAAAGGCATTACGGTGCCAGCGGATAAATCTGCATTTCACAGACATGCGGTCATCGCTAAACAGAGTAGCAGAAACACCAAGTACTTTAATTAATGCAGAACAGAAAGCTTCAACAGTGAGTTGAAACCAAAGGTGCCTCTGCGGGACGTCCCGTGACTGTTACTTACTCCAAGAGAAGTGGAGCAGAGGATGGGGTGAAAGCCACCTGTTGACAGCTTTAAAGCACACAGTTCTCACTTCTTACATCAAGTTGTCATCGGTCCCCACTGCACAACGTGTTTAATAATGTATTTATATTCATGGGTAAAAAAAGAATGATCACACAATTGTACAGCAGCTTGAGTAGGGAATGAGTGATGCCTTCAGGTGACACCTCATTGAGTCAATTCATCTGTCTGCTGTGTCTGTCTTTAGAGCCTCAGTGGCCTTGTTTTGAATAACTTACTATCATACTATCACTGCAGAGTATAGTATGTACAGTATGTATACATATAATACGCATAAAATACCCAGATGACTTACTGCGTTTAACAAATTTAGCAGTGTACAAAAAAACAGGTCACTGAAACACTGTATGGAATTAAAAAATATTAAAAAATATTCTCTGATGTCGACGCCAATAGCCTAGTGGTTAGTGAGTTGACACATTGCACCGAGGTGCTTCGCAGCAACCCGAATTCTATTCCCAGCTTGAGGTCCTTTGCCCATCCTTCCCCTTTCTCTGCTCCCCACACTTTCCTGTCTGTGAATCTCCACTCAATAAAGGTGAAAATCCCTAAAAAAAACATATTCTCTGATAATCTGATCAGAATGCCAAGGATGAAGGCATTTTTACATTAAACTGGGTGGCAATTGTGGAATAATCCGCTGTTTCACTAACAGATTAAATGTTTGGGGTTGGCAAGATTTAAAAAAAAAAAAAAAACCTGTTTATTTAAGGTTAATAATGTAACCATTATTATAATGTAAAGTTTTCTTTTTTAATATATTCTCCAGTCACACTAAATCATTCTCATATGCTAATTTGGTGCTTAAGGAATCTCAACGTAATGCACCCTAGATTAATAAAATGTAGCCTATGTGTTGTAGCCTGGTATTTAATTCCAAATATTATTAAAAACTCAAGATTTCTTGGCAAAATTTCTTTTACAACTCTACAGCATCTTTTGTTATACATATCAACACAACAAAAAATGAAAAACATGTCATTAACTCTGCACACCTACAGTTTTGTAGTTTGTTCTTTAAACTCAAGAGGTCAAACGTCCACTAACCTTGAGCGCAGTGAAATGCAGTGTTTCTGGAGTGAAAGGTTTCATGGAAGGCTTTCCTCGAGCCAATTGTCATGACATAAGTGTCGCAAATCCTGCCTCAGTTGATACAAATGCTGCATTTATCAAGATCTTTAAAGCAGACATGATTTCACCCAATAAATCTGTACTAGTCACTCTAGAAAAATTCAAGAAAAGTCCCATTTTTACACTTCATGCAACTATGTATGTTAAATTTAAAGATGTGGTCAGGGGCTGGTGATCTTCCAGAAAAAAAAGTCGTATCTTGCAACACAAAATCATAATACATGATCTAAGTTGCAATATTATTCATTTGTGATGCACTATCGATAGCAAACCTATGGACTGATTTTGCACATTTTAAAACACAATATTGACTTAAAGCAGTGGTTCTCAACCACGTTCCTGGAGGACCACCAGCACTGCATGTTTTGGATGTCTCCTTTGCCTGTCACACTCATTACAGGTCTTATAGTCTCTGCTAATGAGCTGATGATCTGAATCAGGTGTGTTTGGTTAAGGAGATTTGGAAAATGTGTAGACCTGGTGGTCCTCCAGGAACGTGGTTGAAAAACACTGACTTAAAGGATCAGTCACCATAAAAGAAAAATGCAACAAGCATATTCGATCTTAAAACCAAATACCAAAGCTAATATACTGATACACATTCTATATATCTTTACCAAGTGTTTTTGTTTACTTAAGACATAACTGACAGTGTATTTAGGCAAGTGTGTAAGTAAATGCTTGCCAAAATGGACATTTTGGTATGTTTGGGCCTAAGCCAAAGTATGCTTGTTCATTTGCTTGTCACAGAGGGACACATAGAGTTAACTCTAACAGTTCTCTTTCATCAAAATCAAAAATGAAACTGTTTTCAAATATTTGACTTAATGCTAAATCACTAATGCTGCCTTATGTTCTATTCATTCATTCATTTTCTTTTCGGCTTAGTCCCTTTATT
>CAIGQW010056847.1:6883693-6895474 GCA_903798125.1 Danio choprae | reverse complement strand
TTCGGCCACCTGTATCCGAGATCTTGTCCTTTCGGTCATGACCCAAAACTTGTTTCTGTGCCTGACGATCGGGTTGTCGTGGTCCTAACCTTCGACCACCACCCGTTCCACAATGCACCGGCCCCTTACGGCTCCCCCTGCAGGTGGTGGGCCTGCAGGAGGATGGTCCCACGTCCCTCCTTCGGGCTAAGCCCGGCTGAGTTCCAAGTCTAATTATAAATGTTAAATCTAAATATTAAAGGCTCTATTGCTTTACTAAAAACCATTCAGTTGTTAAGACTTCTGGATTCACAAAATGAACTGTGGTGAATTAGTTAACTAGTTGAAGACAAACTTTGCCTTGAGAAAGATTGAGGTGTACAACAGTTTAATAGAATATTTCCTCTTTCCACTTCACATTTAAAAGAAAAGTCAACCATTTAAGAACATTAAGGTCATTCCAAATCGTAACATGACTTGCTTTTGTTCTTCTAATAAATGAAGAATAAAAATATTTTTTTAAAGAATGTCCTGGGCTCTCGTTTATAAATATGGCATATGCATTAAACAGGGATGGAAATGTGCTTATGCAACTTTCTACGCAAAAGTTGCGATCTATACAAAAACAAACTTGACTGGAAAATGTGCGCATCTGTAAGTAAACATATTTAACATAAATATTGACTTAATTTAACCACGCTAAATCATCATATGAGCCATAATCATTAATAAATAAATAATTAAATTTTGATGTATGTTTACTTTTAGGAAGGTGCCAATTTTAGAAATCAGACCCCTGGTAATTCTTTTCAAGGCTAAAACTTGAACAATCTAAAGCTAAAACTAAACTAAATCTAAGGCTAAATCTAAGATTACAACTCGAACAATCTTTATATGACTTGTACCCTACATTTAAAGTCCTTGTTTGAAAAACCATCCATTTGAGTGAGCGTTTAACACAAGAACAGCTGTGATCACTGCTCTGAACTTAAATATTATTACAATAATTATAATAATTTCTCTTACACAAATAGTATTTACCAGATTCACTGAAGGCAGGTGCATTCTCCAGCTGTGGTCTGGCACACATACAGGTTTTAATATCCGATTTAGGTCCGGAGCCAACATTTCTCTCTGCATCAGCATCAAACCCTGGAGCTTTACCTTCAGAACGCTCCTTCTCTGAGATGAAGCTCTCCAGCTCGTTCAACAAGAAGCCATTGAAAACCTGCAAAAACAACAAATAATAGTTGCACAGTGAGCAGTGTCAATCAGGGTGTAATTGAGAATCAATTAAAGTCCCCATGAAATCCAAATGAACGTTTTTTTGGGTGTTAGTATCAATATGTGCTTGTGCACACTGTGACGATTATTGTGTGCAATTATCACAGATATTTTACGGCTCATGTCTAAACAAAGGGCATTGGTGTGAGTGTGTACACCGATGCACAAAACACCAGATATAAAAGCTTAATTTATAAAATAACATCTGGTTATTTGACTGGTGCTTTTGTTCACATGCTTTGAGAAGTTTCAGTAAAGAAATACTTGGCACTCAAGCAAAAAAAATTGGTGTATCAGAGCACACAAATATTATTCAATGGTGAGTTTAATTTCACGTAATTTTCTTTGCAACTTTCTCCTGTAAATCTATAATCAGGGATCTCATTTATAAGCGTTGTGTATGCACAAAACAGCAGCAGAAATGTGAGTACGCCACTGCCCACAAGAGATCAAAATTTCTTCAAGTGATCAAAAAATAATCTTGACAGGAGAATTTATGCAACTGTAAGTAAAATCTATGTACAAATATATTTAATTTAAATATTGACTTTAGGGCAGCACGGTGGCGCAGTGGGTAGCACAATCGCCTCACAGCTAGAAGGTCGCTGGTTCGAGCCTCGGCTGGGTCAGTTGGCATTTCTGTGTGGAGTTTGCATGTTCTCCCCGTGTTCGCATGGGTTTCCTCCGGGTGCTCCGGTTTCCCCCACAAGTCCAAAAACATGTGGTACAGGTGAATTGGGTAGGCTAAATCGTCCATAGTGTATGAGTGTGTATGGATGTTTCCCAGTAATGCGTTGCAGCTGGAAGGGCATCCACTGCGTAAAAACATATGTTGGCGGTTCATTCCGCTGTGTCGACCCCAGATTAATAAAGGGACTAAGCCGAAAAGAAAATGAATGAATGAATATTAACTTTACTAAACCACTTTAAATCATCATATAAGCCATAATTACTAACAAATAAATACACATTTATTCTGGTGTAGGATCACATTTAGAAAGGTTTCTAAGCAAATTTTATAAATCAGACCCCAGGTGTTTCTGTGCTGCGGTGGAAGAAGTTACAAAGAAGTTACAAGGAAAAGCGTGAGGGTGACTACATCTGTGCAATAAGCAAATGTTATAAATGTAAAGATGACCAGCGTCCCCTTAAATACTGGACTATTTCTCTTGTTCATTAAGCGCCATCTAACAGATTTCGGTTTATTTTTATGTCCCCTCATACTTGAGCTGCTTATTAAATCTGACCAATCAAATGCTCTCTAGTATCTAAAAGAAGACGCTATTGCAATGGTCTGCATAAAGACTTGCAAATATATAGGAGATTCAAAAATAAATGTTACAAACTCTTTCAGTTTTTACATGGTTAATAGTACTATATATGGGGGGGGAAATGATTTAGGCAGTGTAAATGCAATTTCTACGAAAGCCTGGTTTTGCATTAATGTCACAAAAACCACAGCAGCATGCACATGGCTCGCTTCAACCCAGTGAAACTGCAACACAGAGTAGATCATATGCACAAGTTGGCACAGACCACAAAATATACCTACTTGTATACACAGAAAAACGGACCTACTTGTATTACACAGAAAGCTGTATTTTAAAACAGAGAAATTACATACTCAGCATTGCTATTATGGACTTTGGCTGTCATGGGCACTTTAGCTTAATGTTTCTAAATGGCATAGCTGTGACAAATAAAACACTATTGGCTGTTTTGTAAAAAGTATGTCTCGTCCTGTCTTCATGTTTCAGTTGAAATTACGAAACGATCACTTCTACTTACAGTGCTGCTTTCATCAAAGCAGTAAAGCACGTTGGGTTTCATGTCAGACACGTTGAGAGCAGGTGCAATTTTACTAGAGAACCTCATTCTAGACCTAGAATTGAACCCCAGAAAATTGTGCATTAGTCATATAGGAAATTATTTACAGCTATACAATTCAGGAAAACAGAAGCATACTTGGACTTCTTGTCAGTGGACAGTTTGCCATCAGGCTCTGCATCAATGTCATCGGTAGGGCTTTGTGGTTCTGAGCGAGGAAAGGCTGTCTTCAATGTGTCCACTATAGCATTCACCACAATCTGCAGTCACACATTGGACACAAATCATAAAAGCCATTCTAGTAAAGTGTTTCAGGCAAAACCTGCTGTGTGTGTGTATGTATGTGTACCTTGTCTATGCGTGAGACAATGAAAGGTTTCTTAACAAACGCAATTCTTGCATCTGTGTTTAGAGCAAGAAATTCTTGCATTTCTTCACTGTTGGCTGTTTCAGGAATGGTACAAAGTTGCTATAATAAAAAGATGACATGAACAAACATTTAATAAGACACTAAGTCAAATGGAATACCACTATTAAACATAGTCAGAGTTATGTAATGTATTTAGGAGAAAATGAATAAATCAAAAGAACTTACTCTAAGGAATGTTTCTAACAGACCTTTCCTGGCCTCGACTTTGTCACTGTCCATGTTTCCAAATGGAAGTTCAGGAAAGATTTTCTTTGGCCCTTTCACATCTACATATTACAAAACACCACAAGCAA
This sequence comes from Danio choprae, assembly GCA_903798125.1. Taxonomy (NCBI): domain Eukaryota; kingdom Metazoa; phylum Chordata; class Actinopteri; order Cypriniformes; family Danionidae; genus Danio; species Danio choprae. The sequence goes on along the minus strand of CAIGQW010056847.1, from coordinate 6,891,661 downwards.
TAAAACACTGTTTCGGAAGGCCTGACAGGACAAATGTGCTCTGCTTACTTTTAAGAATTTTGCGTAATTCTGGTTTCTCCTCCAAACGGGTCTGAAGGTTGAGGAATTCGCTGTAGCGTCGGTTCACAGTGTGATACGCCAAAGGTTGCAAAGATTCTGGATTCTCTGAGTCCATGGCTGTTTCATACTGCACAACAAACACATCGCCATCAGGTTATCTAACATCTTGTTTTTAATACAGATCAGCCAATAATGGCATACATTAGCTCATTTTTTTACTTTACTCTTCAGGAAATAAAGTGACCCCTAATTCACCTTTACGGTGTAGAGAGTGTAGGGATGGGATCCAGTGCCTCTGTGTTCCTTGGCAGTGATGGTACCAGTGATGCGGAGGTTCTGGATAATAACCGGACCCTCTGGGCTACTGAGGGGCTCGAAGTTAAAAGGTGCCAGAGACGCCATCCCAGCTGGTGAAGTGATCTGGATGGGTGTATTCAAAGCCAGTTCACCAGGATTTAACAGGCCAGGCTGGTCTGTACTGGAGTTACTCTTCTCCGATGGCTGGAGAGTACAAAAACTTGATGACTCTTCCTCTGGGACAATGGCAGAATGTGCTGCTGATAGCTCCTTCTCTGTCGTATTGGTGTAAGTTGGAAGTTCATCCTCAAGGTCTAACAAAGGGTCAACTGAAGTGATGCATTCGATGAGTCTTTCTGAAAGGGTCTCCTCTGAACCAATTAGAACCAATGATTCCAAAGACGTCCGCTTGAAGTCCGTCAGAGGAGATTCCAAATCGGAGTCGGTTTCTTGATAGAATGGATTGGGCTTGCTGAGTCGCAGGTAATCCCTGGGACTAAAACCCAACGGGAATGGCTTGGTTGTCCGAGATTCATCTTCTTCCAAGTTGTGTGGAGAAAAAAGTTCTGCAGAATCAATGACATCATAAGCCGCAAGTTCTGGCGTTGAGGCCTCTGTTATGGTGGGTGTGTCTGGGGTAACTTTTAGGGTCAGAACGCAAGGAACCGCCAGTTCTTGCTGTGCATTTTCTTGAGCAGATACAACCTGTGGTGGAGACTGAATTTCTACTGGTTCTGGTTCTGGAGCAGGTTCATTGGATTGGGCAAAAATGCTTACAATCAAAAGATTTAGCCAATCTGGATCAGATAGTTTTGCAATTAAAGGCAGAATAACATTGCATGTTATAAGTTCACCCACCACAAATCGACCTGTTCGTGTTTCTAAATGTGGAGGAGGTACAAGAACATGCAGAAGGAGATCTACAATGGCCCGTACGTAGTTCACTTCGACAGCAGCGCTCTGAAGAGCAGGATGAGGAGGACAGAGTTTGCTGTACGTCCCCCAGAAATCTCCATCTTTGTCAACCTCTTGTTTTCCCTTGGCACTCAAGAAGCCTTGAAGATGGCATCCAGAGAGATCTAGCACCCTCTGGGACAAAGCTTTCCTGTCAACCCTTGATGCCCGACCCTTCAGCTCCATGGCCATAGAGATCATGGCATTGTGAACCTCATCCTCAAACTCTTGCTCTATGGAAACTGTACTGTACCATGAGGTGACAAAGTCACGTATGATTTTACCGACTGTCTTTTGGATTTCATCTTCCAGTTGTTGTACACTCTCAGCACTATCTTGGATCTCCTCCAGCTTAATAAAGCGCTCCAGATGAACAACGCTGTCTGAGACTAGGACAGCCTGAGAACCCAGCCAACCACCTAAGACCACTAAGAGGCTTGTGAAAACACAGAGGAGCCAAACATTGACCAGAAGGTGGAACAAGACCATCCAGGCCAGCACTGCCCCAAAACCAAGAAGCCTCTTCTGGACCAATAACTCAGACAGGCCCCAGGGGTTTGCGTTGAGATGCTCAGGCTGAGACATTGCTGAGGTTTACATTCTCCTGTCAATGAAAATGTGGAAACAGAGCAATTTTTAAAAAAACCCAGAACCATAAAAGCCCTAATGCACTGATCACAAAGTTAACTTTTCTTTTAAGCTTAAGGCCCCGATTTTAAAACAAAGTTCTGTTTTTTCTTCATTTTCCTGAGCAGTAGTATACATCCCAATCCTGTCGAAACAGTACAAATTCAAGATAATTATTGTTAATTATGTAAACAAATGAAAGAGACATTTTAAACTAGAGCTGGGCGATATGACAAAAATCTCATCTCACAATATAATTCATCTTATATCCTGATAACTATAAACATCACACTATAGTACTATTTCTGTACAATCAATGAATTAATAGTTTATATATATTGGCAAAATGTAAAGAACCAATTTCTATATACTCAAATGTACTCATTCATATATGACCATACTTCTTACTTTATTTAGAACTTGTAAAAATATTAAATAAACTTTTTCAAATCTAATGATGACAGATCCATTCATTCATTCATTCATTTTCATTTCGGCTTAGTCCCTTTATTAATCTGGGGTCGACACAGCGGAATGAACCTATCCAGCATATGTTTTACGCAGCGGATGCCCTTCCAGCTGCAACCCATCTCTGGGAAACATCCATACACACTCACTCATTCACTCATACACTACGGACAATTTAGCTTACCCAATTCACCTATAGCGCATGTCTTTGGACTTGTGGGGGAAACCGGAGCACCCGGAGGAAACCCACGCCAACACAGGGAGAACATGCAAACTCCACACAGAAAGGCCAACTGACCCAGCCGAGGCTCGAACCAGCGATCAGCGACCTTCTTGCTGTGAGGCGAACGTGCTACCCACTGCGCCACTGTGAGGCCCGATGACAGACAAAAATAAAGAATATCGCTAAATAAAATCCAAAACGGGCCTCATGGTGGCGCAGTGGGTAGCACGTTCGCCTCACAGCTAGAAGGTCGCTGGTTCGTGCCTCGGCTGGGTCAGTTGGCGTTTCTGTGTGGAGTTTGCATGTTCTCCCCGTGTTGGCGTGGGTTTCCTTCGGGTGCTCCGGTTTCCCCCACAAGTCCAAAGACATGCGTTATAGGTGAAATGGGTAAGCTAAATTGTCCGTAGTGTATGTGTGTGAATGAGTGTGTGTGGATGTTTCCCAGTGATGGGTTGCAGCTGGAAGGGCATCCTCTGCGTAAAACATATGCTGGATAAGTTGGTGGTTCATTCCGCTGTGGCGACCCCAGATTAATAAAGGGTCTAAGCCGAAATGAAAATGAATGAATGAATGAAAATCCAAAACATAAACATTGTACTTTCATGATTACAATGATACTGTTACTCATGTTTCAGTCTGCATCCGTGTAATTGCATGTAATATTACGCTCATATAAATGATTAAAATGTATTACTGTAAACGATGTATTTTGTGACACCACAAAATAATGATAGACCATAATATAAAGTTAGAGAGTTTTTATTTTGTCCATATGACATATATTATCATATTGCACAGCCCTATATCTAAAATAAACAAAAATACAATTTTGTCATAATTTACTTGCCTGTCAAGAAAACACACACTAGAGTACTATCCGAAAAAACAAATCTGATGATCATCCAGTGTATAAGAGCTGAGACAATAATCATTCAGCTATTGAACGCAAAGTAAATTATGATTATGTTCCGTTTGTGTCAACTTTTGGTTCAATTTTCCTGATAATATTAACTTATTTAATTAATAAAAAAAAAAAAAATGAATGAACCCTTATTTTGAATAGCTGTGGTAATATAGTTATTGTTTCTGCAATGATACTGTGGCCACTTGGCAATATAGTCTTCTATGTCGTCAAAATAAGAAATCACACACAATATGCAGACCTGAAGGAATGTATTACTTCATCACGGTATTTTTACAACAACGACTGAAGTAAATATGCATTTAAGGTTACTGTTATCGTGACAGCTGTTTGTAAGGTGGGCGTCTAAGTAATAATCAGTCAACAGTTATCGATTTGACACAAAATTACTCGAATGCTGTAAAAACGTACGGTCGAAACCAGAAAAACATACAAAATAATATCCAGCTTAATATAAAAGCCTAGTTTTACTTATATTTATGATGACATCGCTTGGGCGTTATGTGTATAATAATGACGTTGTGTATGTTTTGATGGGTATCAAGCTAGCGTTTCGTACTCGTTAAAAAAATAAGTCATGTGCTTCACCGTAAGACAATGATGGATTGAAAGGATCTTACCTTAACAATATGAGTTCAGAAAATAAGGTGCAAATTTGGAGCCAAGCCAATTCATGTTGAAAAGCCGACACTCACACGGCCTCGCAGTGTTTTGACAGCTTCTTCCTCTGCATCTCCGCCTCTGATGATGAGTTGATAAACTCGGCGTTTTGTCGCCCTCTGGATGTCATACAGACCCCTGCAGCCCCAACACAATCCTTTTAGATGCTTTTTTTATTTTTTACCACACATTAAAGAGAATGGGAGAGGGTCATCCTGGGTTACATCTCCTTTTGTGTCTCACGGAAGAAAGTTATACGCTATGGTGAACTAAATTACAAAATAAACCATCACGGAAGTTCTAATGTTTTCCACTAGGCTACATAACACGTCACAATCAACTTAAAGGGACAGTTCACCAAAAACTGAAAACTCTGTCATCATTTTCTCACCTTTCACTTGTTCCAAGCGTCTTTCAGTTTCTTTTTTATCTGTTGAACATAGGAGAAGATATTTTGAAGAATGCTTATAGAGATTTGGAACCACGTGAGGGTAAGTCTAAATGTAGATGTTTATTTTTAGGTGAAAAAACAACTTAATTTAATGGCTTCTAGTGCATTTCGGGATGTATTCCACTAGAATTTAGTAGATTTAATATGACAAATAAAAGGCAACAAATTACCAATACGGGCCAACAGTTTGAATAGAAACCAATACAATTTTCATTATAAACATTACACATGTAAAGAGGGTTTTATGTGCATGATAAAGTCAAAAGTTTGCAATTATGAAGATTTTGTAATGTTTTTGAAGGAAAACATATTTAAGGCTGTATTTACAGAAAGTAGTCAAATATATACTGTTAACAAGTTTTAAAATTATTATTAATATATTTTATTAATTATATTGCAGGCCTTCACGGTGGCGCAGTGGGTAGCACGATCGCCTCACAGCAAGAAGGTAGCTGGTTCGAGCCTTGGCTGGGTCAGTTGGCATTTCTGTGTGGAGTTTGCATGTTCTCCCCGTGTTGGCGTGGGTTTCCTCCGGGTGCTCCTGTTTCCCACACAAGTCCAAAGACATGCGGTATAGGTGAATTGGGTAAATTGTCCGTAGTGTATGTGTGTGAATGGGTGTGTGTGGATGTTTCCCAGTGATGGGTTGCAGCTGGAAGGGCATCCGCTGTGTAAAACATATGCTGGATAAGTTGGCGGTTCATTCCGCTGTGGCAACCCCAGATTAATAAAGGGACTAAGCCGAAATGAAAATGAATGAATGAATTATATTGCATGGGTATATTTTTGGCAATAGCCAAAAAAGAATACATTGTATGAGTCAAAAATATTTCTTTCTCTTTTTTGCTAAAACTCACTAAAATATTAAACTCATGTTCCATATTTTGTAAATTTCCTACTGTAAATATATAAAAACACAATGTTTTATTAGTAATGTGCACATTTAAAGGCAAATTTCCTAGACCCACAGATTCTAGATTTTTTGTTATTTCAGAAATCATTGTAAAATGGTGATTAAATAATACCAACTTCTTATTTATTTATTTATTATTAGGTTGAAAACAGTTTTGGTCAATATATTATTGAAAACCACAACATACTACATTCATTCATTCATTCATTCATTTTCTTTTCGGCTCAGTCCCTTTATTAATCTGGGGTTGCCACAGCGGAATGAACCGCCAACTTATACAGCATATTTTTTACACAGCGGATGCCCTTCCAGCTGCACCCCATCACTGGGAAACATCCATACACACCCATTCACACACATACACTAGGGACAATTTAGCTTACCCAATTCACCTATACCGCATGTCTTTGGACTTGTGGGGGAAACCGGAGCACCCGGAGGAAACCCACGCCAACACAGGGAGAACATGCAAACTCCACACAGAAATGCCAGCTGACCCAGCCGAGGCTCGAACCCAACATACTACATTTCAAGTTAATCAGCATTCAAAGTAACAATCAATTAATGTATAATTTTCATTCATTCATTCATTTTCTTTTCGGCTTAGTCCCTTTATTAATCTGGGGCCGCCAACTTATCTAGCATATGTTTTACGCAGCGGATGCCCTTCCAGCTGCAACCCATTACTGGGAAACATCCATACAAACTCATTCACACACATACACTACGGACAGTTTAGCTTATTAATTAATTCACCTATACTGCATGTCTTTGGGCTTGTGGGGGAAACCGGAGCACCCGGAGGAAACCCACGCAAACACGGGGAGAACATGCAAACTCCACACAGAAATGCCAACTGACCCAACCAAGGCTCAAACCAGCGACCTTCTTGCTGTGAGGCGAACGTGCTACCCACTGCGCCGCTGCGTCGCCCATGTATAAAAATATAAAAATTCTATAAAAATTAAAATATTTTATGTCAAATAAATACTGGTATTTTGAACTTTATTCGTCAAAGAATTCTGAAATAAAGGTATCAACATTCATAAGAAAATACACATTGGCAAATGTGACACTAAAGTCTCGAGTAATGATACTTAAAATACAGCTTTAATCACAGGAATTAATTACATTTTAAAATAATCAAGTAGCTTTGAATATTTATTATTTATTTGCTATTTTAAGTTATAATTATTCACAATATTACTGTTTCTACAGTGAGCTCTCGATCAAATGAACTCTTCTTAGTGAGCATAAGGGACTTTTCCCTCTCTTTTTTTTTCAAAAACAAAACAAAAATAGATTTAAATAAAAATAAATTAAAATAAAAAATTGTGAACATAATAAAACCAAAGTCAAATAAAGTGTCCTGGAGATGCAGTATCACATTTAAAAGCAAAAATAGTTAAACAGTTGCCTGTCATGCCTGAACATGGACACCAGTGCTGTTAAAACTGTTAGCGCTACAACTGAAGTTTAGCATCTGTTTCCTCAGAGACAGACCGTTGTTTCCGTTATGCTGTAAATTTGAGGGAATCCCCTGGAAAACACAGACGAGACAAGCCGAATGTTTGTCATATGCAAATATCATTAATGTTCTCTCCAGATTGTTCCTCTAACAGAATTAAACACAAGATTTAAATATTCTATGCATAAAACCAAGAATTCCCCATCGCATGATTCTTGCTGAAAGCATTGAAAGGTACAACAGCGTTTGCTGAAAAGCACACATTTAGACATAGCCAGACAAATCAAGTGAATTTGTGTAAAGTAGGCCACTTTCCTCTCAGAAATCATTGATCACCTCAAATTGAGGTGAGAGGTTAATTATTGAGGATGTCAATCACTTTGCGCACACACACACAGAGAGAGAGAGAGAGAGAGAGAGAGAGAGAGAGATTATTATAAATGAATCATTGTAAATATACTGATTATTATTGTTTTATTACTGTTTTATCCTAAAATGTTGATTGTTGAATGTAGTTTATTCTGATCTTTTTATTTTATTTTATTGATATATATGACTAATGTGATATATTGAATAATCTATGATATATTGAATAATAATAATATGATATATTGAATAATCTATATTTTAAATAATAATGTGATATATTGAATAATCTATGATATATTGAATAATAATATGATATATTGAGTAATATGATATATTATTTAGACTTTTTATTTAATTATATATATATATTATAGGGCCTCACGGTGGCGCAGTGGATAGCACGTTCGCCTCACAGCAAGAAGGTCGCTGGTTCGAGCCTCGGCTGGGTCAGTTGGCGTTTCTGTGTGGAGTTTGCATGTTCTCCCTGTGTTGGCGTGGGTTTCCTCCGAGTGCTCCGGTTTCCCCCACAAGTCCAAAGACATGCGGTACAGGTGAA
>CAIGQW010056847.1:6864435-6881516 GCA_903798125.1 Danio choprae | reverse complement strand
TGCATATACTCCAGAATGTTCTGAAGAGTGATCAGATGATCTGCATAGTCCTTCTTTGCCATGGAAATTAACTTAATCGTGAAAAAACCTTTCCACTGCATTTCATTGCTGTCATTAAAGGAGCTGCTGAGATCATTTCAGTAATCGTCTTATTAACTCTGGTGAGAATGTGGACCAGCACAAGGCTGGAGATCATTATGTCAGGCTGATTTGGTTAGAATGGCAGACTTGACATGTTAAAAGGAGGGTGATGCTTGAAATCATTGTTCTTTCATTGTTAACCATGGTGACCTGCAAAGAAACGTGCAGCCATCATTGCGTTGCATAAAAATGGCTTCACAGGCAAGGATATTGTGGCTACTAAGATTGCATCTAAATCAACAATTTATAAGATCATCAAGAACTTCAAGGAAAGAGGTTCAGTTCTTGTTAAGAAGGCTTCAGGGCGTCCAAGAAAGTCCAGGAAGCGCCAGGATCGTCTCCTAAAGAGGATTAAGCTGTGGGATCGGAGTGCCACCTGTGCAGAGATTGCTCCGGAATGGCAGCAGGCAGGTGTGAGCGCATCTGCACGCAAAGTGAGGCGAAGACTTCTGGAAGATGGCCTGGTGTCAAGAAGGGCAGCAAAGAAGCCACTTCTCTCCATCAGGGACAGATTGATCTTCTACAAAAAGTATGGTGAATGGACTGAGGCAAAGTCATATTCTCAGATGAAGCCCCTTTCCGATTGTTTGGGGCATCAGGAAAAAGGCTTGTCCGGAGAAGAAAAGGTGAGCGCTACCATCAGTCCTGTGTCATGCCAACAGTAAAGCATTCTGAGACCATTCATGTGTGGGGTTGCTTCTCATCCAAGGGAGTGGGCTCACTCACAATTTTGCCCAAAAACACAGCCATGAATAAAGAATGGTACCAAAACACCCTCCATCAGCAGCTTCTTCCAACAATCCAACAACAGTTTGGTGAAGAACAATGCATTCTTCAGCACGATGGAGCACTGTGCCATAAGCCAAAAGTGATATTTAAGTGGCTCAGGATCAAAACGTTGAAATTTTGGGTCCATGGCCTGGAAACTCCCCAGATCATAATCCCATTGAAAACTTGTGGTCAATCCTCAAGAGGCGGATGGACAAACAAAAACCCACTAATTCTGACAAACTCCAAGAAGTGATTATGAAAGAACGGGTTGCTATCAGTCAGGATTTGGCCCACAAGTTGATTGAGAGCATGCCCAGTCCAATTACAGAGGTCCTGAAAAAGAAGGGCCAACACTGCAAATACTGACTCTTTGCATAAATGTCATGTAATTGTGGATAAAAGCCTTTGAAATGTATGAAGTGCTTGTAATTATATTTCAGTACATCACAGAAACAACTGAAACAAAGATCTAAAAGCAGTTTAGCAGCAAACTTTGTGAAAACTAATATTTGTGTCATTCTCAAAACTTTTGGCCACGACTGTACATGACAGTCAAATAGTGACCGGCGCAACTGTTAAAAAACAAAAACAAAAAAAAAAACACTTTTGTAAACACTTTGTTCATTTCAAACTAATTATTTAGCATCATGAACTAAATATGCACAATTTTGCAGCATTTAATAATCTTGAGGTTATATAAAAATTCAGCTCTAAGCTTTTATTAATGTTTAATCTATTATTAATAATAATAATAATAATAATAATAATAATAATAATTAATGCTGACTTGTTGATTAACGTTGATCCAAACGTTTGAGCGTATAGCAGCAGCCTTCATTAGTTCATGGTACCTAATGTATTAACTAATGTAACCAAATAGATCTTTATAGTGTCAAACTGTCCAGATTTGTTTTTCATTTTGCAAATAAATTTAAGCTGACAATAATGTACAATAGAAAAAAAGTTAACATTTATGACTTAGGAGTTATTTTTAAATTATTATATTTATTATTTTATGCTTTATTTTAACCAATAACCTAAAGAAAAATCTTGGAAACAACCTAACTTATTTTATAGGGTCCAGGGGTAATTAGCAAAATGGGTTTCCAGTGAACTGTCATGCCATAACAAAAATCGTCACATCTTTAAAAATCAGTGATCTTTACTGCCGGATTGAGGTACAATATAAAGTGGGTCTTAGACCAGAGAGGAAGCACTGAATTAAATTCCATTGTTCAGCACCATGTTTTTAAATGATGGAAATTTATTTTACAGCAGTACTTTCAATAGAGTTTCTGTGCTAGCCTGCTGCTCCTGCTGGCGTTTAAAAAGCCTTTCATCTCGTTTTGTTCTATTTAACTGATTATACGCTAATCCAACACAGGCTCATTGTGAAAACATACCCCAGTATACATTTCTGGAAAACACAAGATCTGAAAACGTGGTAAAAATCAGGCTGCCACGAGGGCTTTTCTTTTTTCTGAATTACTTTTCAAAACACTGTCGGTTGGGTTTAGGGATGGCGGTGGGAGGGTCAAATTGTTGCTTTTGAAAACACTATAGGTTGGGTTTAGAGAAGGGGGTGGGTGGATTGGTCGGTCAGTCAGTCGCTGAATGGCACTCGCGAGAGAAATTTAAGATCTGAAAAAGTGTACACAGTGCCCTCTGGTGGATTCGCAAAAACAAAAATGGCAACAACAAAAAAAAACGTACCTCCTGGGACATATTTTGCGCTGTCCAGAAATGTATGCAGGGGTACATATCAACAATGAGCCTGGGTTGTGGTGGTCACATTCCAATATCAGTGCTGTAGAAGGAACCTTATGAAACTGAGAATAGTCACACATTAACCGGAAGTTCACCGGAAGTTTATCGGTGACTGAAATAAACTAGCTGTGCATATACCCCATTTAAATAACTTTAAAGACTGCTCTCTCAATATTTTGGTGTTTTGGAACCCTCAGATTCCAAAATACTTTAAATATATCTGCCAAATATTGTCCTTACAAACCATACATCAGAGGAAAGCTTATTTATTCATCAGATGATGTATAAAAGCAATTGACCCTTGTCATCCAGGGTCACAAATAACAATTTTTGATTAAATAAATTCAGCCTCGGTGAGCATAATCACTCAAAAGCTTTATATAATTAATATAATAATAATAATAATAATAATAATAATAATGACTACAAAAAAAAACAAAAATAAAACTCAAATGCTAGTATACTGCATGAATGCCTGAGCTCGTATAGCACATCATTTGCACTTTTTTTTTTAATGCAAACTCTCTAACTGAACTAATACGACACCCCGGCACATAATAAAGTTTCAAAAAGTCAACGTATTTGTTTTTATTGAGGCTCGTGTATTTAACCATCATTTTTACAGCACTGCGGGATACACTCATTTAAAAATGTATAAGACTTAAGTCAGGTTGCGAACCTTCGGCTGGGCGAAACTCCCCCAAATGTATCTGATTTTGCAATCCGCAATGATTTGTACAATTCATTAACAGCTGGAAAGCCATTCCGCTTCCCCTCGGAAATACTGTAAAAACTCAAAGCATCCCATTGGAAGCAACTCCTCCACATCACTTGATCATCTTTTCTTTTTCTTGTCTTTTATTGTATCTTTTTTTTTTTTTTACTTTGTTTGTTTCATGTTCTTTTTATGGTAAAATCATGTAAAAAAGTTGATAATCCAAAAGAAGGCCCGATCCTGATAAATCCACTTGATATGTAAATGACAGGAATCATCTAAGAAAGCGCGCTGAGGTTTCGGGACGTGAGGAAATGAAGCAGTTCCTCTGTGAAAGACACATGCTCTTCAGATGTGAAGGACAGTATATAAGAGCTGATGGTAGTGACAGCTGGGGCTTTTCTTCGCCCCGAGGGTCCATATAAAAGAAATGGAGAAAGCAAAGAAAAACTCTAAATTGGACTAATGGTCATAGGTTCATACGTAGATGCTCTGGCCTTTTGGAGATGACGGGGTAGGCCTGCTGCTTGAACTGGCCCATGTTGGAGCCAGCAGGTTGCCTGATGGGAAGAGGAGCGGTGGCCTCGGCACTGGCCTGGACATCCATATGATCCACGCTGGACACTTCCATGGCCAGCTCTGTGGGGGACTGGAGGGTGGAGGATCCAGGTAAGGTGGGACCTCGTGGCCAACAATCTCCTGAGAACTTAATTGGACTGAAAAGGTAGGAGACGTCAAATTGGATCCATTTATTTTTGCTCAAATGTAGATGTCTAAAAAAGAAAACGCAATTACCTGAGAGGCGTTCGGGGGCTTCCCAAGAACCGGCGAGGTGAACGGATTTTTGGCTCAAATGAAAACTTCTCCTTTATGTTTTCCAATACGGATGGAGCTACATAAGTAAAACCCTACAAAGGTTTAAAAGGCAGATAAGAAAAGAGCCAACATTTCTCAAATGACACAAAAAAGGGACTATGGAAGCTTAATTTATAATGGATTTTATTATTAATGACTTTTTTCTTTATTTGAATTATTCTGAAGTTCGCCATTTTGAGCTTAAAATTAAGACTTTCTTTACAAATCTGAGGACAAAAGAATTGCGTTATAAATTCAATTTGAAGACTTTAACATGATTTACGAGATATAAACTCAGAATTAGAAAAATACAAAAATAGAAAAAGAAATGCTGATAACCTACGCTTTTTATTCTGTGGTGGAAACAAAAAAAAAAAACCTGAAAACAATCTGGAAACTCTTCATTCCAAACAAATCTGAATTACAAGATGTAAACGTCAAAAAAAAGGTCAAAACTGTGAAATGTACGCTTACACAAAAGCGATTTCTGCAAAGTCAAAGTTAAGACTTTAAGACCTTTTTAAGTCCATTATAAATAAAATTTCAGACTTATACAGGGAAAAACAGTACGTTTGTTTCTAATGGCCAGTGGAAAATATTTTTACTTGCCCCATTAAAATTCTTTTTTCAAGAAGCTTTTACGGCCTTGTAATGTCTAAATGGTTAACTTCCTGTTTTGCAAATGTCTCTCTTTGTTGCCTGACATGGCCGTGTGACGTGCATTTAGATGAATTCTACAGCAGAGTGAGAAGTTTTAAATAATGTGCAAAAACAAGCAAACTCTATTTATATGCATATACTTTATTTAAAAAAAAGACAAGTTTAAAAAGCGATAATAAACTAAATTTATGTACAACGGTGTGTCCAGATTAGTGTCTCCCCAGGTAGCTATAAATACATGGAGAACGTTTAAACAACTGTTATTGTAAGGAAGATAATTAAACCAAATTGATAGAGTTGATAAATGTAACTTTTTTGTGGTTTGATTGTTGGTTGTGCCGATTGGGTATCTTTACATGAACAAAGGAAAATTAAGACCCGTTTTAAATTATTTAGAACCTACAGTGAATTTAAGACTTTTTAAGGCCTGTTTTGGAAATGTAAGACATTTTAAGACACCGCAGACACACTGTTATAAATCTTTACAAATAAACACGTAAATGCCTGAAAGTTTTCTGCAAAAAAACTCTAAATGTGACCTAATGTAAGCTAAATACATTTTGAAATGCAAAAATGTGGCATCTCGATTCTAAAAAGACAGAGAAATGTCAAATTGCAAGTCCCTTTTTATCTGTATTCCACGGCAGAAACAAGCTTCCATAGACGACAGTGAAATCATGACTTGGCTGCCTTACCAAAAAGACCTGATTTGCACTTTCGCTCAGTGTGGAGTCATCAGGACTGTCAACAGGAGTCTGGCTGGTGAACTTTGAATCAAACTGGCTCACATCCTCAGCAGATTGCTGTCAAAACAAAACATCAGGTCATCTACTTCATATGTGCTCCATTAACCCGGAGGATCCAGCAAAACACCCCAAAATGTGACTATAGTTACCAAGAAAGGCTTGAATGGTGGTTCTACTTTGCGTGCAAGAAGATCGTCCCAATTAACATGTCGGAAAAAGGGATGAGTCTAGGAGACAAATTAAAGCACATTAAACCAAAGACAAAAGCCCAGCGCTTCCTTCTGAATTAAGTGTTTAGTTTAAATTATATACTTTTTTTTCCTCAAAGACCTTATTGTTTACTTCTGCAATCTCATAGCTAATAGTTTATACTTGTATACTATTTTAATGAAATTCTAAATCTTTTCTCTTAAAAAAAAAGACTCCGATTATGAATGGTTGTTAGATCATAAAGGGTTACTATTTCATGTTGACTTTAGCCATTGAGGTTGACCTTTATGCAAACAAACCTGTACTTCTGTTGCATCTCCAGGTCCAGCCCCAAGCCGAGATGAGGCACTTCTTTTCAGTAGCTGAAATAAATTAGTGTTACAGGTAATAAAATACCAAATAAAGCAACACCACAATACATATTACTGGAGGAAATTAGATCAATGTTGGCCTACCCTTTTGAGAAGGTCCCTGGCTTCTTGTGTGAGGTAGGGTGGGAGGTTCAGTTTGCATTTAAGAATTTTGTCAATGGTTTTTTTCCGGTTCTCTCCTGTAAAAGGGGGCTAGAAAGGCAAAAAAATACAAAAATAAAGAAAACGCTGTTATTAGAGTTAATATTACTAGTCAACCAGTATTATCATTACTTCACATTTTGGCCGGTGTTTAAGGCGGGACTCTTATTTTGACGTCGCTGTGGCTGAGCTCACATACTCCCTTTTGCTCACCATTGTCATTCAGTTCTGTCTAATACGAATACAAGTCTATCTAATAATCAGATAGAACCATTTAAACAAAGTAATTAGCATTCAGCAAATACACATTTATAGCATTTAAGCAAATCTTTGAATGACTATTGAACAATACATTTCACAAACATTCGTATCCTCCTGTTAGCTCTTATAAAGGCCCGTATGATTGAGTGGTGGAGGAAGAGAGTTCAGCTTTAGCCTCGTGATCTTAAATTATTCAGCGTTTTATGCATTTGTCCACAGGCATATTCATGTCCTTTTCGCTGTGTGCTGTATGTAAAATCAGTATTACCTTGGCTTTACTGGACAAAATCAAACTCACAATGCACACAAACTTTCCAGAATATGGAAAGCCTGCTGGTTACAGTTTAATTACCTTTTTATTAAACAAATATTTATTTGTGAAAAAATGCTTTTCTTAACTGGAGTCACAGAACTAGAACTTTCTGAGTGAATCACGAACAACACTGCACTGGTGCAGTGGGTAGCACGTTCGCCTCAGCAAGAAGGTCGCTGGTTCGAGCCTCGGCTGGGTCAGTTGGCATTTCTGTGTGGAGTTTGCATGTTCTCCCTGTGTTGGCGTGGGTTTCCTCCGGGTGCTCCGGTTTCCCCCACAAGTCCAAAGACATGCGGTATAGGTGAATTGGGTAGACTAAATTGTCCGTAGTGTATGAGTGTGAATGGGTGTGTATGGATGTTTCCCAGAGATGGGTTGCAGCTGGAAGGGCATCCGCTGCGTAAAACGTGCTGGATAAGTTGGCAGTTCATTCCGCTGTGGCGACCCCAGATTAATAAAGGGACTAAGCCGAAATGAAAATGAATGAAAGCTGTTGTTGACTCTTCTGTCAGAAACGATTCATATGCGTGAGAAAAACCCCGTTCTTATAAAAGACAAACATAATCACAAGAGACTAGTTTGTCATCAATGAGAAAAACCCGGAAAACAGCAAAACATTATTCATTACAAAATTAAATGCCTTGTACCAAAGGAAAATAAACTTTCCTGATCCGTCACAAAATGGGTGTCCATTTTAAATCCAATTCAATTCAATTTAAGTTTATTTATATAGCGCTTTTTACAATGTAGTTAGTGTCACAGCAGCTTAACATGTTCTAGTAAAGTCCAAATTTCAGAGTTTAGTTCATTTCAGAGTTTAGTTCAATTTAATTCAATTTCAATCTAGTTCAGATGCAATTATTTTTATTATAAAAATTTATTATATCAGCCATCAGTCCCCCTGTTTTCCAAGATATCAGCATGGGCCTTCAAAAAACCCAGATCAACCACTAGGTAATATTCGGTCTGTTCAGTGTCTGTAAAGACTTTCAGCTCACTTTAAATAACTTTGAAAATACATGTCAACATATTCTATTAACCCTAACAGTCTACTAATACTCTACTAACAGTTAGTTGACAAAGAGCTGTTAAAAAAAAAAGTTATAATTATAGTCAACCAAATAGCAAAAAGAGCATACAGTCTTTCCTTAGAAAAGGAGGGTAAGAAAATAAGCAATAATTTATATACAGTATAAGCAAATAAGCAATAAATAAATAAAAATTCCTGAATATCCTAAAAGTAAATAATAACTTTGACAGCTAGTAAACATTTTATATTCACCAAACAAACAAAAAAAGTGAATAGACCCCTCCCCCCCCCAAAACCCTTTGCAACCTTCTGAATAACTAGCAGAAAAATAACCACAGAAAGCTTAAAGATTTTCAATCTGTTCTAAGAAAACAGAAGAAAATGATCTTGGCTATATTTAAAAAAAAAATCAATTTGCTTTCACTCTGAAATGCCATTTACTTATTGATAATACACCCGAAAATGAAAATAGTCATCATTTGCTCTCCCTGTTTGAGTTTCTTTCTTGTGTTGAACACAAAGGAAGATATTCTGAGGTGTGTTATGCAACGAAAATAACTATTTACTTCCATAGTATTTTATTTATTTGACTTCCATAGTATTTTTTATATTCCTGCTACTGCACAATCTATTGTTTCACCCTCGATTTCGCAATGTGCATATATTCTTAAGTCACATCACATTATCTGCAATGTGGAGTCAGGTTTATAGTTGACCAGTAGCCAGAGGAAAAAAAAAAACATGCGATTTATGGTTACACATTGCAGTGACCCCACAATGTCACCATAAACGTCCATCGCAGAAAATTTTTATATTGCAATGTCAGCTTTTCCCCAATATCGTGCAGCCCTAATTTCTAAAATGGAATCAATAGCTGCTGGTTTCCAACATTCTTCAAAATACCTTCTTTTGTGTTCAACAGAAGAAAGAAATCCATAAAAGTTCAGAATCCCTTGAGTGTGAATGATGAAGTTATATTTTTGAGTAAATTATCCCTTTAAATAAACTTTTTTTTGTAAAATGTTTGTTTGTTTGTTTTAATTTAATGCCATGTCAGCAACCAAGGCTATTTTCATGGCAAGAACATTTCAATAATAAATATACAATTAAAAACAACTTACAAATGAATACATAAATTAAATAAGATTTTTAGCGTTAATACATGATAAAAATTCTAATATTTTTGCTGGTGTCACTTTGTTAAAAATGTCCTTAAGAGAGTTCATTTCATAAAAAAGCCTTCTGGAATCATTAAAAACAGGACAGTCCAGTAAAATGTCTACAGTAAGAGGAATTGTGCAGTACAAACATTGAGGGGGGTCTTCATCTTTAAGCAAAAAGACATGGGTTAACTTTTTTTGTAAATGCTAAAACTCAAGCTAGTGTACTGCATGAAATGAAAATTTACACAACATCTAATCTGCTCACAATACGTATGCAAATGAAATCGCTCTTTTCACAGTTTACGTGAGGACAACAACATGCACTTTGAAAACTGTTTTTAGACATAATGGCCAAGACGCATAAAAAGTTAACATTTATGTGTGGACGGCCCCCTAAAACGCATTAAAAAAAAGTGAATACTCACTGCTCCGGTTAACATGTCATACATTAAAGCCCCCAGACTCCACCAGTCGACAGCGCGATTGTGTCCGCTCCTCATGAGGATCTCTGGAGCCCTGAAATAAAGAAACTTCTCACTCTGCTGTAGAATTCATCTAAATGCACGTCACACGGCCATGTCAGGCAACAAAGAGAGACATTTGCAAAACAGGAAATTAACCATTTAGACATTACAAGGCCGTAAAAGCTTCTTGAAAAGCCTCTCACATGTACTCAATGGTGCCGCAGAAAGTGTGGGTCACTGTGCCGTCATGAATGGACTCCTTACACAGCCCGAAATCAGTCAGTTTTACATGTCCTGCCAGGAAACCAAAAACAGATTATTAACTTTAAACATTTTTCAGTTCACAAGAGGAACTTCCATCTAAATGACAACATTTCAAGAGTTCACACTTAGATATTGCTTGATAATAATAGCAGGTTTGGCATGCTGTCCCGGGAGAGAACCCTGAGCTCGGAGATAATTGAGCCCAGGGCTCCCGCCTGGTAAATAAGTATATAAGGGGGTACGAGATCAGATAGTTCTCTAGAGCTCCCCCTGGTAAATAAGCATATAAGGGGGTACGAGATCAGATAGTTCTCTAGAGCTCCCCCTGGTAAATAAGCATATAAGGGGGTACGAGATCAGATAGTTCTCTAGAGCTCCCCCTGGTAAAGGAGGAAAAGGAGGAGATGGGGTGGATGGGCGGTTTCTTCGAAAACGAAGATAAGAGAGTAGTTTTTTGACAGGCTACTTATAGGGAGTTTGTATTAATCTGATTGGCTTACTAGTGATTACTGATGAGAGACCGGCTGCGATCAATGATATCACGTGCTCCTCTCGAAATTAGTTTGTGAAACTTCACTTATTGGTGTATAATTTTTTTAAAGGAAGAGTGACTATGTGCATGGCAAAACTGCTCTATTTCATCATGCAAATAATAAAATATTAATAATATCTTTACAAAAATATAAAGATTTTGTCTTAAGAAAATAGTTAGCATATAAAATAAACACAAATACAAAGAAATAGTAATGATAACAATAATACAAAAGCGTATGCAATATAAAATGTATGATTAAAAACTAGGAATGCACAATAAGAACATATCTAAGATCCCGATAACAGATAATTAAGTCCTTCTTATGGCTGATATCAAGATATTCAGATATCAATATACCAATAATCAATAAATTCATATATTGATATCATGTTTATATAATCTGCAGTTTGTGCACCCAAGAGAATACAAAAATCTAAATTAATATTTTAGTAGCTCAAGCTAAACTATAGTGAACGTCAGTCCTCACTATTCAAAAGATATTTTATAGATGTTTGTGCTGATTTAATATTGTATAAAAGGACTAGGACTGCAATATAAAGTCTAAATATGGAGCATTAGCTAATGGAAATTGCAGCAATGTTACACTGCATTGTCCCTGTTAAATACATTTATTACTAACTAATTATTTCATGCAACATAAAAAAGACATTTATTTAATCTCTAGTGCATAAGATGGAGGAAGATATATAAACTTAATATAAAGATATATAATTGAGAAAGATAATTCGAGGAACTATTGGGGAAGATAAATAAATTTTATATAAAGTCACATAAAGTGCATTAACATTTATCAACCTCTAAAAAGGTGGGTGGGGCGGGGGGGGTTGCAGTTGAGCTTTTACTGCATCGATAATGTAATTTAATGCAAATATAGTCAGTTAAATAGTCCTAAGCATTCATTTAGTTGTTCAAGCGTAAAACTGTTTAAAAGCAAGTGCCATCAGGAGCAGCAGACGAGCGCATAAAATACTGTTACTATAAGTGTTCATATTTTGAAGACAAGAACAATAAAATTTAAAGCAGTGACCTTGAGGCACATTTTATATTGTGTCTCAATTAGGCAGTGAACATTACTTGCACGTTAACACATTTAAGAATTTATTTGATTATTATTATTTACTTTATTTTACATTTTTTCTGAGTTTGTAGAACATGGAGTTTATAACAGCATGATAGTTTAGAAGCGCCTGATCGGGCTCATTCAAAACTAAAGGCCCTGTGGATATGGTCTAATAGGTTTTTCCATGCAAAGCTTTTGCAATCAATGGAAACCTTTTTACACTCTTTTAAAACAGCTTTGGCGCAATGATGACCTTCCAAGTGAGATGTAAGATTTGTTGTGTTAAATCTAATTCCCGTTTTCCTTCTCTCCGAAACCTTGCTGCTGATGCAAATAGGCACTGTCCTCCCCCATACTTTATGCAGGTTTCGCCAAGTCAAATTGAAGACTTTTTAAGACCATCAAGAATGAAATTTCAGACTTGTATAGAGCTAAACATAAAAAAAATTAATTTATTTGCTCCAAAAGACTTGCCTAGCCACATATTTAAATAACATGTCAAAACAAGCAGACCCTAGTTGTATACAAACAATGTTTTTCCACATAACTTAAAAAAAAAAAACTCTAACAACTTTAATAAACTAAATGTATGCACAACCGACTGTTATAATATTAATTATTAATAGAGCTAGAAGTTTTATTAAGCTGCTAAAACTTTTATTGAGATGTATTTTTGGCGATTGGATGCGTGTTGGATCGATTTGGGTAGCTTTACATAAACAAAAGGAAAATTAGGACCCATTTAAAATAAGTATTTTAGTGAATTTAAGACTTTAAGGCATTCATTTTGTTTTTGAAACTGAAGACTTTTAAAACCCTGAACCAAAAAGAAACACTTTCACTTCACATGCATTTTTAAAGCAGCAGTCACTAGCATTGGGAAAGCAAATGAATCTTGGATACATCAGACTGATTTATTGATTTTTATTTTTTATATCTAATTTTTTTTATTGAGGGCCTCAAGGTGGCGCAGTGGTTAGCACAATCGCCTTACAGCAAGAAGGTCGCTGGTTCGAGCCTCAGCTGGGTCAGTTGGCGTTTCTGTGTGGAGTTTGCATGTTCTCCCAGTGTTTGCGCGGGTTTCCTCCGGGTGCTCCGGCTTCCCCAAGTCCAAAGACATGCACTATGAGTGTGTAAGGATGTTTCCCAGAGATGGGTTGCAGCTGGAAGGGCATCCGCTGTGTAAAACATATGCTGGATAAGTTGGCGGTTCATTCCGCTGTGGCGACCCCAGATTAATAAAGGGAATAAACCGAAAAGAAAATGAATGAATGAATTTTTTTATTGATTTATCAGCAAGCGCTCTTCATCAGATATTGTAATCGGATTTCATTCATCTATCCTCATTTTTACCTATATCGCTCAATAATATATCCGTCCGATAAATATCGTGCATCCCTAATAAAAATCTGTAACATGGCAAAAGGAAGCATGCAAACCTTGGTTGTTGAGCATGATGTTCTCAGGTTTGAGATCTCTGTAGATGATGCCTTTCTGATGCAGGTGTCCGAGAGCCATAGAGATTTCAGCCAGGTAAAAGCTGCATGTAAAAAGCCCTGAGCATCATTCTGATTACCTCCGTTCATCTCATCATGCTGAATGTAATGTCGAGTGTGTGCATGTGTTCTGTGTGCATTAAAAATTGCTTAAAAAAAAGTTCACTTCAATGTTTACATTGCTATCTATAACTATATGAGCTTAGCACTTATGTGACTTTTAAAGCATTAAATTGCTGATAAATGGTCCTCGCTCACCAGGCTGTGTCTTCCATGAAAATTCCCTCTCGCTCCAGCTGCATGAAAAGCTCCCCACCTGCAAGAGATGAAAGGGTTTTACCAGTAACATCACAGTTTTACAAGCACGAACAGATGAACTGATAGGAAAGCTTTACTGCAGCAGATTTCAAGACAAGATCACACAGCACATTAAACATTTTACCATTTCAGTAGTTAATTAATGTTTTAAAGAAAGCTTGTGGAAGTTTATTATTTTCCTATATTATATACATTTTTCTAAGGGTATACTGCATTTCAGTGTGGACATTTTTCATCAGAATTGCGATTTTCTTTTTAAAAATAACCAGTTCATGGCTTAAAAAAAATCTAAATTACCTCTCTCTCACAATTTTGACTTTTTTTTCCCCTCAAAACGAAGTTTACTCTCACAGTTCACTTCAGTTTTAGTTTACTTCAGGCTTTATTTTTTATATTTCTGACTTTTGATTTTCAATATAAAAAGTTTATGGCCTAAAATAGTCAAGTTTCTCTCACAATTTGAATTTTTAGTTCCTATGCATATTGACCTACGAAATAGGAACTTTAAAAAACATTTATGTCAGTCTTAGTACACGATGTAAATACAGAAGGTCAGGTTTTTAATATAAAAATCAAAACTTTTTTTTTTTTGAGTGAGATGCTAATGGTCTAATCCAACTCAATGATTTATGCTAAGCTAAGCTAAAATTTCACCCACCAGACCCCAAGAACATGGTAAATGGTATTTAAAAATGGTAAAACTCTAATTGTTAACTCTAATGGAACTGTAAAATTAGTCTATTTACAAAAAATTTGGAGTGTTCCTTTAAATATATTTCCTCCATCCAAATAAAAAAAAGAAATAAAAAAAGGCTGCCACAAAGGGGTTAAATTTATCCCTTAGCAACCCCACAGAAACAAAAGGAGTGTGGAAAGAATGAGAAGTTGTCTATCTCTACGAAACAAAGGTTGCTCTTGATTCACGGACCACTTAGGTATTCAAGGATGAGGTAAAGTTTGCCGCCCGTCTGAAAGGCATAGATTAGATCAACGATGAAAGGATGCTTGACTTCCTCTAAGATGTTCCGCTCTGCTTTAGTATGCGCTGTGTCCTTGGCATTGCGTACAATCATAGCCTACAAACAGAAGATCAAGGTGACATTGAGACGCTTGCGTCAATTATTGTGACAAATCTAAATGAATTAGCATAGGGAATTCATGGAATGCTTAACCTTTTTCAAGACTTTCATTGCAAATATTTTTCCGGCTGCTGCACCAGTTACTTTCCGAACCTGGAAAACCTACAAAAATAAATAATAAATACATTTATTTAAAAATCAAATCAATCCGCGTGCCACAAGAGTCATTTTTAAAATGGTTTACATTGGTCAAAAATTATTCATATAATTGTAGGTATCGTATTTAATTAAAGAAAATGTAAAAAATGTAAATGAAAAAGATAATTAAAAAAAGAGATTTTACAAAGGTTATTTAAAATATTGAAGCAGAACTTCATCTGTGCTTTCTGCAAAAGTCACTTTTGCCGATTTGTAATCATAGTTCAAGCTAATGATACAAACCCTGATGCTATACTTGATATTAGTAGGTGCTATAATGCAAAAAAAAATCATTTTCAAAAGCAATTTCTAATTTATCAACAATCAGCTAAAAAATATACTTAAAATCTGAAATTAAACTCAAAATATTTTCATTCAGTAACTGTTTACGAGAGTTCTGGTACATAAATGCAATCATTTTAATACAAATTAATTAATCTCATAAAACTTCACAATGTAAATACAAATTGCCTTGATATACACAAGTGCTACAATTCAAAATATATAATAATAATAATAATAATAATAATAATAATAATAATAATAATAATAATAATAATATTAATAATATTAATAATAATACCTTTCCATAACCTCCTTTCCCTAAAACACGTAGAAGCTCAAAGCACTCTGGACGGATGTTCTCTGTGCCTTGGTTCACATTGTCCTCCGATATCTCAATCTTTTCACAGTCATCCATGTTACTGTAATAACAACAAACCACAAAGCAATTGATCATGTTCATCATTTACAATCAGCTTTAAATACTTGATTCTGTTTATTGTTCCCAAGTCCATTTTTTTATCATCAGTATTTTTTCCATTTAACCCTTGTGCATACTGTACATTTTACCCTTTAAACCTGCAATATTTTCTCCCAGTGATATTTAAGCAAAGAGTCAAACGTTCTTTATTAACAGGCTCTGATTCGAAACTTGAACTATTTTTTAATGTAAAACTTGTCATTTTCAAATTAGTTTTGGAAGTCGAGTTTAGTAATTGTTTATGAATAATTCTGGGATATTAACTACATTTCAAAACAGTAAAAATAAAGTAACAAAGGTTTTCTAAATTGATCTTTTTAAAGGGTCGAGCTCAGCTGGTAAAATTGTTTACAGATAAACAAATCCCATCATGCAAAATGCTTTGGTTTCGTTGCAATAAAAATGCTAAACAATAACTAAAAATATAATACCTAAAAAATAAGTTCAGCAAATGTTTATGGGGGCAGCACGGTGGCGCAGTGGGTAGCACAATCGCCTCACAGCAAGAAGGTCGCTGGTTCGAGCCCCGGCTGGGTCAGTTGACGTTTCTGTGCGGAGTTTGCATGTTCTCCCCGTGTTGGCGTGGGTTTCCTCCGGGTGCTCCGGTTTCCCCCACAGTCCAAAGACATGCAGTATAAGTGAATTGGGTAAGCTAAATTGTCCGTAGTGTATGTGTATGAATGGGTGTGTGTGGATGTTTCCCCAGAGATGGGTTGCAGCTGGAAGGGCATCTGCTGTGTAAAACATATGCTGGGTAAGTTGGCGGTTCATTCCGCTGTGGCGACCCCAGATTAATAAAGGGACTAAGCCGAAAAGAAAATTAATGAATTGTTTATGGATCAGGCCTCACAGAGGCGCAGTGGGTAGCACGTTCGGCTCACAGCAAGAAGGTTGCTGGTTCGAGCCTTGCCTGGGTCAGTTGGCGTTTCTGTGTGGAGTTTGCATGTTCTCCCTGTGTTGGCGTGGGTTTCCTCCGGGTGCTCCGGTTTCCCCCACAAGTTCAAAGACATGCGGTATAGGTGAATTGGGTAGGCTAAATTGTCCATAGTGTATGAGTGTGAATGGGTGTGTATGGATGTTTCCCAGAGATGGGTTGCAGCTGAAAGGGCATCCGCTGCGTAAAACATATGCTGGATAAGTTGGCGGTTCATTCCGCTGTGGCGACCCCAGATTAATAAAGGGACTAAGCCGAAATGAAAATGAATGAATAAATTTATGGATCATTTTGGACAAAATCAATTTTAATACAAATTAGTTTACAAATAAGCTTTTTTGTCTTTTGCTTTTTAGCACAGAATGCAAAATTAATTAAACATATGTAATTATGATTAAGTGGGTGTATAGGTCTGGATATCAGAGGTTGTTTTATACGTAAATACAGAGAAATTGCTATTATGTATTGGTATACTAGTAGTTTATGTATACGTGTTAGAGCTGCACAATATATTGTTTTAGCATCGATAACGCAATGTGCTCATCCGCAATAGTCACATCACAGGATCTGCAATGTTGAATCGGTATTATTATTGACCAGAATTTGTAAAAAAAAAATAATAATAAATTTAAAAAAAATAAAAAACAATTGAAAACACTTATGATTTGTGGTGTTTTTGCAACGTTACCAAAACATTTATTATTTATGTGTGTTTTTATCATTTAATTCAGTTTAAAAATATTGAGGCATGAAAATTTCATTTTTAACTTTAAGGAAAATTAATTACACTCATGTGTATATATAT
>CAIGQW010056847.1:6849090-6862224 GCA_903798125.1 Danio choprae | reverse complement strand
ATATATATATATATATATATACATATATAAATAAGACACTTTTAAATAAATAAAAAAGTACTGTTTGTTGCACAAATTTTAATTTATGCTTAAAATATTTACGCCGGTTCATCAAAATAATTTTTTTATTGAACTACGAATAAAGAAAATATCAAATTAATAGAATAATAGATAAATAATAGATAAATAAAGGTTATTTCTGTAAAAATATATATTATTATTTAACTACAAATAGATGATTGCAGATGAATTTGAGTTAAAATGTAAAAATATGCTTTATTTCTCGATGAATACAGAAAATTACAAAGTAAGAGAATAAATAGACCCACATAGGCTAAATATTAATCCAAAAAATATTATTTAACTATGAAGTCTTACAGAATAAAAGCAATATAAATTAACCCTTCAACTGCCCCACCAAGAAAAAAATGTTTGGATGGCATTTCTTAACTCCTAATGTCGCTAGTTAACACACTCAATGCATTCCATCATCCCATCATTTCTAAAATATCAGCCTCTACCAAATGGATGATATGTCGGTTTATGGTAAAAGGACCGGACTTAATACATATACTATGAAAAAATCTGAAAATGTGTAAGACTAATTTATTTTTAAAAAAATATTCAGAATAAAACATTTTTGAATACTAAATCATCTTTTTTTTAAGTTTGTATATAATATTTCAGATTTTCATTTAACATGCTTTCTTGTTTTGTTTTTTTACAATAAGATCAACTGAAGTGTAGTAGTGCAACAGGACCTTTGATTTATTTTGTAAACCAACAATGCTGTGTGTGTAAGCCATTATTTAAAACAGTAAAAACATGGTCAACCGTTTGGTAAAGCGGCAGTCAAAGGGTTCAGGACAAATAAGAAAATTAAAAATAAAGAATATTTGTTTAATTTTTAATGTGATTTTGTACATAAATACAAAAGTAGAACAAGTGAGTCGCAGAAAATGTGTATTGTGCGCTATCTGCTGGTGATACTTTATTCTACTCCACTTCCCATCATGCATCAGTACCGACGCTTACAAACCTGCGCCCGCCTTCAACCGTAAACTCAGATGATCGGCTTCTACTTCATAAAAGTCTGAAACATTTACGTTAGAGACGTAAAGTTATTTGACATTGTGTATTTCTTAGGGTTGTTTTGTCTCTCCTTACAGTAATGTCACCCCGTTAATATAAGTTAAACACTCCTAGTTTATATTAACTTTATTCACACAATGCTATGCTGTCACGGCGTTTAATTACTGAGATATGTCGGTTGTAAGTTTACAGTTAGGTCAGTGTGGAAACCAAATAGGACACGAGCTATTCAGTGTCATAAGCGATGATTCAAATGGACCAAACAGAAAGAAGTACAAGCAATGCAGCGACGAGAGATTCTTCTATGAAAACTCCACTGGAGGTACGTTTAGCACAGTTATGTTTTCTAATACATCTCTAATATTCGATATTTAGTAGCTTCCTTGTGGTTTTAGTATAGTAAAACTGTAATAACCATTGTTTTTGAAGTGGCATTTGTAATAACAGTTTTACTGCAAACGCCATGGTTAAACTGTAGCATGGTTGATTAGTGGTTACTATGGTTTAAAGACAATGTTTAATTTTTTGTAGTAAAACCATGATTAATTTTCATAACAAGGGCATTTTCTGTCTTTCAGAGCTCGTGGCACGGTCAGTACTTGTTGATATGGAGCCGAAAGTAATCTCTCAGGCCATAGCCAAGGCTTCAAAATCTGGAAGATGGAGGTATGGAGACAAAGCACATTTCTCCCAGAAGCAGGGCTCTGGAAACAACTGGGCTAATGGGTAAGAGGATCTGCCCTTTAGTGTTTTTGATGTGTTTGTGATGATGTCTGAGCTTATTGTGGTTGTCTGCAGGTTCTGTGTTCATGGTCCTCGTCACAAGGAGGCTGTGGAGGATCTGGTGCGGATGGAGGTGGAGCGTTGTGATCGTCTGGCCGGGATCTTCACCATGATGAGTGTTGCAGGCGGCACTGGCTCTGGTGTGGGCACCTACATCACTCAACGTCTGAGGGATCTTTACCCACAGTCCTTCATCCTAAATCAAGTGACCTGGCCGTATGGAGCTGGTGAGGTAGTGGGCTTTTTTTGCGTTTGAATTAAGGCTGTCAATGTATTTTTTTAATCTCAATTAATCAGAACATTTATTGTGAAATTAAGCACAAATCTTGTTTAACGTGTTTATTTTGTCACCCTTTGCTTTATTTAGCAAAGTCTTTAAAAATGTATACTTGGAGACTTCGAAAGAACTTATTTTAATTCAGCTATTTTGGGGATCCATATAATTCGTGCACAATAAATAAAACACAACTGAATAGGAATGTGTCCAGGGATGCATTTAAAATAATGTTAGTGATCAGTTAGAACAGATAATTTGTTTGCACATTTACAATAATAAAATCATGCATTTGCATGATATAATGCAACGTAAATATTTAGCTTCATGTATAATATTGACATTTTAAAGATAATGATTTGTTACACAAATGATGGTTACACCGTGTGACAATTTTAGAGCTATTTTAAAGCAAATGTCAAAATATCAAACTACTGGGAGAAAAAACACCCAAACGGTTATTTTATTACACACTGTAGAACAGTCAAATTTGGTGAATGCAAAAACTATTGTACAGTTATATTCTGATTCTGAATGTTTGTTCATAAAGCATTTGCCTGATTTCTAAAATATTATAACATGTTTATAATATTTAACTCATTTTCATTGTCTGGGGTCACCACAGTGGAATGAACCGCCAACTTATCCAGCATATGTTTTACGCAGCGGATGCCCTTCCAGCTGCAACCCATCACTGGGAAACATCCATTCACACTCATACACTACGGACAATTTAGCTTACCCAATTCACTTATACTGCATGTCTTTGGACTTGTGGGGGAAACCGGAGCATGCGGAGGAAACCCACGCAAACACGGGGAGAACATGTAAACTCCACACAGAAACAACAACTGACCCAGCCGAGGCTCTAACCAGCGACCTTCTTGCTGTGAGGCGATTGTGCTACCCACTGCCCCACCGTGCTGCCCCTTTGTGATAAATATAGATATCCAAAATCCCTGCTCTGTAATAACCTTTAATTATTGTCAACAAAATGAAACGGTTGCATTAGATTATGCCACATTTTACACTGACCCAGAACCATTTAAACAGTTTACAAGACGAAACATACTATTTTGGTGTTTGCATCAAACTATGATAAACAAAAGTGATTTTATATACATATGATTAATAATAAAATTACTTTAATGTTAGCTTTTGTTAAAAAAAATCTAAATGAGCGTAAAATTATGTTTATTTTGCCTCCAGCACCAAACATTACATTAGTGTTTGTTTAAATGTAAATAAAAGCTGAGAAAGTTGTTGTTGTTTTTCTCAATGATACCTCTTGAACATCATCTTATTATCTTTTGGGAGAAGCCGGAGTCATTTCCATTCCCAAAAAACTTGCTGGTTGAATAAAAGTAACTTTAAGTCAGAATTTGTATACACATACATACATTTTAGTGCTTCCTTAAACTTTACAAGGGTGCATTACATTACATAGCTTTTCTAAAATACAAAAACACAATCCTAAATCAGCTGGTAAAGTACAGTTTTTTATTAATTAAAATCTTTTAGATTTACTCTATTCACCTGTGGTGTCTTGCCATTTTAAAAGCCACAGTAAACCAACATAAATGTAAAGATAATTTTCCCAAGATCATATGTTTTGAACTATATTTAAATAAAAGTTTCATTTTTTTATTAGATTTCTTTCTAATAACTGTTTTTGTCCTCTTTTACAGGTGATCGTGCAAAACTACAACTCTGTTCTGACACTGTCTCATCTCTACCAGCTCTCTGATGCTATTCTGGTTCATGAGAATGACACGGTGCACAAAATCTGCAGCCGGCTGATGAACATCAAGCACATCTCCATCAGTGACATGAATAAAGTGATCTCTCACCAGCTGGCCAGCGTCCTTCAGCCCGTTTACACCGTTCATTCACCCGACTATTACAGCAGGAACCCAATAGGTACAAATTACTCACTTTACAACAATTACAGACAGTCGTTTCACAAAAATGACACTCATTCAGTGGTGTTTATCTGCTGTCTACAGGGGAATTGCTGACTTCCTTGGTGTGTCACCCAGAGCACAAACTGCTCAGCTTTTGTAACATTCCTCAAATGTCCAGCACGTCACTGGCCTACAGTGTGTTTAACTGGCCTGGTTTGCTCAAGCATCTGCGTCAGATGCTAATTGCTAGTGCTAGGATGGAGGAAGGTGAGTGCTATGATGACATAAGTCTATGTACTGTTATGAATGATCTTTTATAAATGACACAAAGCAGAAGAAATGCTAAATATTACATTAAGGGATAGTTCACCCAAAATAACGCTCATCATTTACTCTCCACTTATTCTAAACAAGTTTGAGTTTCCTTGAAAACAGATATTTAGCATTGACAACCTTTCTCTTTTTTTTGGTGCCAGTTTCCAACATTCTTTAAAATATCTTCTTTTTCGCTTGAGATTGAGTAAACGCTGAGTAAATGTGGATTTTTTGTGTGTGTGTGTGTGTGAACTATGCCTTTCAGCAATTGTCTACTAAAAGGTTCTTTCTTAAAGGGATTGACTGGACGGTAAATGTCCCACCAGTGGTCACATCTGGAGCAGAAAATGTGACAAACATCAGGCATAAAAGTTTTAATTTGTCACTTGCTAATCTTTTAATACTGCGAGGGAAAGACGTGTCTACTGCAATTACAGGCAAGTGGACTTCCAGTATACATCCAGCCATTTACATGCATTTTTGTAATTGGAGAAATTGGACTGTAGGAGACACTCTTCCTTTCCATACCCACCAGTCGCGTTCTTATAAACACTCCATGTTTAATGCTATAAGAAATGTATTCCAAAATTTAAAAAGAAATTTGAGCTCCAGTGTGAAGGTTCAGTAATTACTCTTAAATGTTGAAGAATGGGATCTTTTCAATGCATTTTAAGTCAAATAGCTGCACATAAACATAGGAGGCAGAAAAAAAGCGTTCATTTTACAATACATTTTTAGATGGCTTTTGCATCTTAACTCTTGAAATAGTTCCCCTCGACTTTTTTCCCCATTTCCCACTTAGTTCCCATCAACAAGTTTTTTTTCTATACAGTGAAAGTCAATGGTGAAAATTGTGGTTAACAATATTGTCCATATTTGTCATGCATAAAATGTTGGGGTGTGCTTTCCACTTGAGTAAATGTTGCTTTAGAAACTAAACGTGTGAGAAACTAACAAGCAAGAATGCTTCAATCAACAGATGGTTTTCAGGATCCCTCGTTATATGTGCCGTGGCTTAAAGGAGAGAATAGTTTCAGCACATGGAGCTCTCCTATACCCTTCAATGGATATGAGAAGTCGGCCACTTTGGTCAGTAATAGCCAGTCGCTTCTGAAACCCCTGGACAATATAGTCAGAAAGGCTTGGAACATGTTTGCGTCAAGGTGAGAAAGTCACTTGAATAGCAAAATTTGGCAAACTTTCTCTATTGCTTCATACAAATGTGCTTGTTTTCTTCTAGGGCCTACATTCACCAGTATACAAAGTTTGGAATCTCCGAGGAGGATTTTCTGGACAGTTTTACTGCACTAGAACAGATCATCTCCAGCTACACACATCTTTGATTTATATTATCAACATAAAGACTTCTAAAACTACTTTTGCATGATGCCAAATGAGTGGCCTCTGCAGCAGTCGTATTTATAATTATAAGATGGTTAAATTCATCTTTGTGTGATATTTATGTTTTATGTGGTTTGAAATTCTACATTTAAATGAAATAAAATCAGCAACGTAATGGTGATGTCTGTTCACTTCCCCCATTCCCAGACATGCACAAATGCTCATTGTGCATCATGTCTTCAGTGGTGAGGCTATATATGGGCCAGGGCGGCACATGTCCACTCAGTCAAATAAGTTACAAAAATGATTTTATTTTGGGAGAGAAGGAAAATACTGCATGTTAAACGTGACGAAGGTAAGGCAGATTATGAATTTGATACGGATGATAAACAGCACCTTTTAGTCAACGTGTCAAAAACAATAGTAATTTAAAGCCTCTCTTCATTGCACAAAATAGAAATATTCAACAAATGCACACTTTTTGGACCTTTTGTTAGCGCTTTTGTTTCATTATTTGACTTGATTTGATAACACAGCAGCTCTAAAAATGAAGAAAAGCATTGTCCAGCTGACTATTTTGATTTGCTGGTCAAGAGAAGACAATACTGTGTGAGAGGAATGAAAATCTAAAAAATATATATTAAAAAATGCTACTACAAATGTTCACTATAAATAGATTTGACATCTGACTTATTTTAAAAGAGATTTCTTACCTTTGAAAAATGGATTTTGTCTGTTACAGTTTGGCCAGGGAAGGACCCAGAAGCAGAATGAACTGGGTACAGTTTATTAAGAAAACAGGAACGCAAGAGGATGAGGAAGGAAGACAGTCCACACAATAGGGCAGGGCAAACAACAGTACTGGCTGGTCAGGGAAGTGGGAGCTCCAATCTAGGTAGCAGCTCAAGGAACCACAGGCTTGACACTGGGAAAGGTAACTCTTGAAGCACCAGAACAGGTCAGAACAGAAGAATCAGCCGTCAGGGATAACTCAGGAACCAGCAAAACACACACAAAGATATACAAAAATATAAATCAAAAAAGGAATATGTATAAAACAAAGTTACAGGAAAAAATAACTCACTTATGTAAAATGGAAAAGACTAGAATTACATCATAATAAGTAAAAGACAGCAATTTTGCTCAAAACTAAAAAGAAAATGGTTCATTAAAAGGTTAATGAAGTAAAAATAAAAGGGTTACCGAGTCTGTAGTTTCCTGCAGAATTGGGCTACTTTTAACCACTCGATCAGGCACTTTTTTTTTTAATTCCATGGGTTAAAAGATTGATAAATTGCATCAATTATGTTTATGTTCATTGAAATATTTTACTCTACCAATGATAAAACTGCTAGGATGGTGAAACAGCACACTTCTGTGAGGTACAAGGCACTGTAGAGGAGAGACTGTGTGTGCAGTGGTTTTCCTAAGTAACAGTAACCAATTGGCTGGCAGGAAACCATGTATAATGCATACAGTAATGTAAATATATGAAAAAGATGTATTTTTAAAATGTGAATGGCATATTTTTGAATTTAATTATTGGGCTAATTTGATTGGCCATTGGACTTGTTTTTTTACTAGTTTTGTTGACTGAACAAAGATTAGAACTAGACTTATATAAATACTTATACAGATACAAAAAAAAAGAATTTAACAAGAGAAAACAAGCATATGAAAATGAGACAGTGAAAGTGAGCATTTGCATAAATATTTTAATAAAGGTGTAAAGAATGGAAAGGTGTTACTGTGGAAAATTCCTGAGAATTAGTTATTGTCTAAACTGCAAATAATGGCGAATAGAGAAGTGCTGCACTTCCCTCCTCCTTTATTTAGCTGCAATGACTTCTGGGACTTCAAGCAAGTACTGTGCTCAAATCTGCATTTGATGCATCCACAATATCTAGAACACATTCAGATTCTTTCACATGTATACACAACACCCACAGTACACACACACTCATACACTGACCAAATTTAGTTTATTCAATTCACTTATACTGCATGTCTTTGGACTGTGAACTTTGGACCCGGAGGAAACCCACGTGAACACGCAAACATGCAAACTCCACACAGAAATGCCAACTGGCCCAGTCGGGACTCAAACCAGCAAACCTGCTGTGAGGTGACAGTGCTAACCACTGTGCCACCGTGCCACCCCTGCTTGTAAATTCATTCATTCATTCATTCATTTTCTTTTCGGCTTAGTCCCTTTATTAATCTGGGGTCGCCACAGCGGAATGAACCGCCAACTTATCCAGCACATGTTTTACGTAGCGGATGCCCTTGCAGCTGCAACCCATCACTGGAAAACATCCACACACACTCATTCACACACATACACTACGGACAATTTTAGCTTACCCAATTCACCTATACCACATGTCTTTGGGCTTGTGGGGGAAACCGGAGCACCCGGAGGAAACCCACGCCAACACGGGAAGAACATGCAAACTCCACACAGAAATGCCAACTGACCCAGCCGAGGCTCTAACCAGCGACCTTCTTGCTGTGAGGTGATCGTGCTACCCGCTGCGCCACCGTGAGGCCCTGCTTATAAATTGTTTATTATAATATATGCAGAGGCACTCCCCTACGGAATCATCTCAATCAATCTAAAATGATCAAATTTTCCAAACAGAGATATTCATGTCATCTGGTGAAATTGTATTCACATCACAATATATATAACAGAATAACAAAATATCGCAATGTTAGATTTTTCTGATATCGTGCAGCCCTAAACCCGACACTTGTTAAACACTCCAGCCACTGGATATTATTGGATAGTGAGAAATACCAAGGTTAATCCAAATGAACTGGATCCCCTCTATTTTTCCATATGCAATATGTTCTGCTGTTGAAAATTGGGTAAATTGGCTAAGCTAAATTGGCCGTAGTGTATGTGTGTGAATGGGTGTGTGTGGATGTTTCCCAGTGATGGGTTGCAGCTGGAAGGGCATCCGCTGTGTAAAACATATGCTGGATAAGTTGTCGGTTCATTCCGCTGTGGCGACTCCAGATTAATAAAGGGACTAAGCCGAAATGAAAATGAATGAATGAATGATGTCTGATGTAAATGACTTGATCTGACTTCTCAGATTTATTTCTTCAGATTTTTTGTCTTATTACAGTGCTGTTTTCCCTACTCTAATATTTACACTCTATCCAAATTCTGTCTCCTTGTCCACTACCCTAATTGGAAAAATAATACATAATCTGCTACTTTAGACCCTGCTCAACTAGCCGATCTCTGTAGAATCAGGGCTCTGGTTTCAACTGTTGCTGTATGTTCAGCTCCTCCAGCACACACACCACACAGAGTCCCTTACAGAGTGAAGCAGATGATTAAAAACACACAATTGTGAGGTGGCCATTAGTTCATGATACATTCCTTATTTCTGTATGTGCCCAGGAAGCTATGTCTGCAGTTCCTAAGTCACTCTTGGTCACCCTATAGAAATGATCAAAACCATATCGACTGATCCTAACAATAGTGTTATTTGTGGTTCAGATACATCTAATGTCATTGGCCACCTATTCAACGCAACCAAGGGTGGTGCTCAATGTCGTGCAAGCTGGGGCGATCAGCCGCCGGTGCACTGAGACACCTGCTAATCAACTGACGGCACTCTATTATACACAACACAGTCTTCAGAAGCACAGCTAAAAGATCAAACTTATCCCCAATCTGGGAAGCATTTATATCTCAATGTCCGCCATCTCTTACCTGTAGACAGCTCTCTAGGGAAGTGCAGTCTGCTTTTGGAGGTGACCCTGGATGCGGCTCTAAACGGAAAACAATTGCAGAGGATGTTGTAGAGCATCACCCGACTGACCAGACAGTAGATGGTCTGGCATGGTAGAGATGCTGCTGAAACCACTCAGGAGGAGCGTACTGAAGAGTGCCTGAGAGAACCAAAAACACTTGATCATATATACATGTATAGTCCCTTTATCATACAAATTTTGTGAGTTTCCTTCTGTATTGCAAACCAACCTGAAAAATACCTGTAGGCTGAGTCCTTTAGGAGGTCTCCACAGCCGAAGTCCAGCAGCTTGATGTCATGTGGAGCTGTGGAGATCAGCAGGTTCTCTGGTTTGACGTCCCGCTGCAGGACCCTGCAGCTGTCACAGTGTTTTAGCGCATTGATGAGCTGCACCAGAACATTCTTGGCCAGGATTTCATCCAGCCAGCCGTTCTCCTCCTGGCAAGGAACCGGACACTCCAGGATCATTATGTAGCGAGTGGGATGGTCAAACCACTCCACGAGCTGTAGTGAACCGGGTCATCAATGTCAACTCCAGTGGAAGCCGACCTTGGCCTTCCTGCAGAGACAAATGCTCCATTAGATCCAGGACCGAATGCAGACAAAACAAGATTAACGATCTTATGAGCTTAAAACTTCTAGCCAGTGTGTCCTGTGTTTAGAGACATAAGGTAGTAGACAGATAAACCATAGTAAATCCCACCTGCCTATTTTTTGTGAGCGCTATTACTGAAGGCTGTTTGAATGAGGAAAATGTCTTACTGGAAGTCCATCAGACCTGCGTGTCCCAGCAAACACAGCTGAATCCGCCTCATCCAAGCAATCGGCCTTTTGCATATACTTCTGCAACATATAGGATCACAAGTAACAAATGTCTTTAAGCACTAAGTATTTTAAACTGCTAAAGGACATAATGAATGGTTTAATAAAAGATCTCTTCGCGACTGCTTGGCAGGTCTTTCATACGAGGTGAATGGATGTTCATACTCTGGGTTAAACTGGATTGCTGGGCCACTTCCTCTTCCTGTAAGCCGGATCTGTTAACACAGAAGCAGCCAACTCAGACCGCAGAGGTGCTAAATAACCAGCTACCTCTTTGCTCGTTTGGCTGGGCTCGGTTTGGCAGTAGGTCCTGGACTTGGTCTTCAGCACCATGTCTCACAACCTCTTGACTGGCTGTCTGCACTGACACAGAATCGGCCAGCTCAGACAGCAGAGGTGCACAATGGTCAGGTATCTCTTGGCTCTGTGGCTGGATTGGGTTTGGCAGCGGATATGGATTCTGGTCACCAGCGCTACCTAACCTCTTGACCGACCGTTAGGGTGAAAGCAGCCCTACTGGATATGAAGCGTCCTGAGAATGGAATATTTCATACATCAACAACATACATAATATAAGTTTTATTTTTTTAATAATACTTTATATTAGCAATACTTTCTATTTATCCACTTCCTTGAATTACCACTGAGCAACTGACGTTTTTGTGACTTTGTTTAGTTTGTAACTACTTTTAGTTTGTTTCACTTCAATGAAAAAAATACATCCGATGATCCATTGGCTTGGAATATCTTACTTTGGGTTAAGTGTACATTACAATCAAAACACTCACCTCGTCTTTCACCCATGTCAGGCCTTGAAAATCTCCTATAAAAGAGAACATTTTCAACAACAAAAAGAAGAAAAAAATAATAATAATACCAATAAATCAATTTAAAAAACGAAATAAATACAATATCAAACCCCAAACACTGAATTAAACAACAAACAAGTGTCCTCAAGAGATGAAAGTGACCCCAAAATATTCGTCGTCTTCAAGAAATCTTTAATAATCGTCTTCAGGAAAGAGCTCCGTCGAAAAATCACCTTTTCAGCACAGAAACTGCAGACCGCAGATCTCAAGCATCCCCTTGTCTCAACCCAACCAACAGAGATCGCTTGGTTTTAATGTTTATATATGTGTCGCTATAGCAACTAAAATCCAAATCACGCGTTTGCACCAAAGACTGTAAAAAATCTGACGTGTCGCTCACAAGGCAAGTATTTGATTTATTTATATTTAGTAATTAAGCACAGGCGTTTTCATTTAACAAATAAATTAATTTTAACTACGGTGTGTCATCCAACGAAAAACTACATTCACTGAATAACTTCACGGAAACAACTGCTCAAACAAGTGAGATCTGATTTATTTATATATCTAAGCCTTAAATTGATCGATTTTTCCATATGAAGTTAATTTAATTTATTCTGAAATGTAATATAATCAATCTGCATTAACCCATTGCGTGATGCACGTAATGAGATCATGTGACCTTTCTAAACGCTCCCACACCGTAAAACGTAATATCCAATTTTCATAACATAAAACTGTTTATAACTTAAACATCGTTTGAGAAAATAAACACCTCCGAATAATGCTTATAATTATTATATGTTTGTTATATGTTATCAATGCAAGTCTATCCAGCGAGTCAAATAAACAACAACAACGTTTTATTATGGGATAATCCTGCATACAAAACATGTAACGAGTGTAAGGCGGTTTGTCAATATTATGCGATTATTAACAAATCGGAAGATGTTTTCTTTATTTATATTAAAAGTCCTTTACTGGTTCATATTTGGCATGCTCTTTTTTAATAACAACGAGAAAGTTCACCCAAAAATGTAAATAACCTCATTCACTCTCCATCGTGTGGCTTTTAAATATTTGTTCACTTCTTCTGTTGACCAAAAGAAGATATTTTAAAGATTTCTAGCATTAACTCAGTAAGAAAAAAACTATTAAAGTTAATGGATCCCAGCAGCTAGCATTTTTCGAAGTATATTCTTTTGTGTTCAATAGAAGAAACAAATGATGGGTGCGTATATGTGACCCTTCTTTGAGACGGGGGTGAGCTTCAAAATCAGAAGTCTCACTTAAGTCATATAAAATACTGTAGGCATACATATAATAGTATTCTGTTACTCTATGTACAGCAGAGGATAAAAAAATCATGATCATATAATCTCTGAATTTAATATAGGCTTGCAGAAACAACTGTCAAACACGTGTAAAGAGAATAATACCTTTTATTGTACATGTTACATTCCTTACTGAAAACATTTCCCTGTTAAACATTCTACAGTGCAGTTGATAATACTTTGTACAATAAGCAAACGTTTCAGATGTAACTTACTCAAATGTCCACCTACAAGTCAGGAAACGCTGCATTAGATGCTCAACCCCTTTTAATTGTACATATCAAAATGAAACATTAAGTGAACATGTTCGTTAGCAAAACATGTTCTGTCATTCAGCCCTGAAAACAAACCGTACGTCGAATAAGCCCCAAATTTCAGGCAGCCTATTAGACTGTTGTTGCCATAAGACTCGCAGCCAACACCAGTCTGATAAGCTACATGACAGAAAGGGACACTTTTACGGTCTGTCTGAACACAACACGATTGAACATGACACTTCTGAAAGATTATATACTGGTTACAAAACAATTGGACAGATTGATTTGTTTATTAATTGACATTATCTACACGTAGAGCAACCAGCTAACTGGATAAAAGACTGAAAAGATAGCTAGCTAGACAAAACGACATATAGAACGACCGTGATAGATAGATAGATAGATAGATAGATAGATAGATAGATAGATAGAT
>CAIGQW010056847.1:6808559-6820355 GCA_903798125.1 Danio choprae | reverse complement strand
ATAATAATAATAATAATAATAATAATAATAATAATAATAATAATAATGGGCCTCAGGGTGGCGCAGTGGATAGCACGATCGCCTCACAGCAAGAAGATCGCTGGTTCGAGCCTCGGCTGGGTCAGTTGGCGTTTCTGTGTGGAGTTTGCATGTTCTCCCTGTGTTGGCGTGGGTTTCCTCCGGGTGCTCCGGTTTCCCCCACAAGTCCAAAGACATGCGGTATAGGTGAATTGGGTAAGCTAAATTGTCCGTAGTGTATGAGTGTGTATGGGTGTTTCCCAGAGATGGGTTGCAGATGGAAGGGCATCCGCTGCGTAAAACATATGCTGGATAAGTTGGATTAGATCCACTTGTTTGGTAAACATAATATCTCTCATATAATACATCTACCAAAAAACAGAAAATATTACCTTACAAGCTGTACTGTAAATCAAATAAACATTTTCATATTAGTCAATAATATTACTGAAATGTATTTAAAAAACTGAATAAATATAAATTTACGCACATTTACATAAGTTAATAAATAGGCTGCAAATCTGCAGATTTCTGAGCGTACAGATTCCCTGTGGGCCCAATTCTCAAAAATAATAAATATTTTTTACTGAAAGGCTAATCTAAACTGGTGTAAGTGACGTTAAACATTATGAGTTAAACCTGTCGACAGAAAAGCTGCTGGCTAGTTTTGGAACAGACAGGGAATGTGTTTATCTGGAATCTTCCATCCTCCCAGACTGTGTCTACCGTGGAGGTGCTGGACGAAGGCTCACCTTGGAGAGGTACTCCCTCATGACCTGAATGAAGTAGGGCATTGAAAAGTCCATGAGGTTGTGCCTCCACGCCGTCTCCAGCACCACGTCAGGCCTCAGCAGGTCGTAGCAGGTGAACAGGCAGGCGGCAAAACACTCTTTCTTGTCGTCCTCCAAGAACCACTGCAGCAGCTCCTCCGCCAGCTCTGTGTCCTTCGACTCTGAAGCGTACTGCATCGCATCCTGTGGACAAAACAGAACAAAACATTTAAATAATATTCAGTAGATAGTGTCCTGCTAAAACATGACTGTAAGCTCAATTAGATGACCTCTGTGTTTTTTTCCCTGCAAGTGATTGTTTGGCATTTTAAAAGTATAGAGAAAAACTGCATAAAAGAGATAAACATTATTTTTTTATGATTTAAATAGATACAAATTCTATTATTAATTTACACTTTACGTACTTCAATCTAATCTATTTCAATTTAAGATTTATTTAATTTGCTTTACTTCCCCATATATTTATATTAATGTTTTATTTAGTCTAATCATTTTCTAATTATCTCTTTTTATTTTTTATTTACTTACTTGTACTTGAATTAGGTTTCATGTATTCTAATCTAATAGATGACGAGTAAATACATTTATCATTAAATATAATTTAAATACATAAAAGTTAAATAAACACAATTTATTAAACTTAAAAGAAGAAAAAAATGACTTAAAAAAACTAAATAAGATAAAGGAGTAATAAAAGAAATGTGTAAAATTAAACTTAGCGAATCACTAAATAATCTAAAAGCACAATAGTATAATAAATAAAACACATTTAAGTAAATAAAAATGGCATTTTAGTCTAATTTATGTAAATCTCAGACTTTATTTACCAACATATTTATATTAGTCTGTGTTATTTAAAGTATCTATTTGCATCTAATTTACTAATATATTTACATAATCAAGAGATTATGATTTAGGTACTTAATCAGAATCTTATTTTAACAATTAAATCTATTAAAATACATCAAATAATGAAACAGACCAAAATCTGATTGAATAAATGAAAGATTAGCATAAAGTAGTCAACTTCATTTAAATCAAATACATAATTTTAACTCTTTTCAAAATAAAATCTACATATTTATAATAATAATAAACAACATATTCTGGATCTAAAAATCAAAAACAATACATATGACTTCATTTTAGGATGTGGTCCCTCGCACAAGGATGATCATCATATCAAACATATTGTAATGCGGACTGGACTAAGAAAGAGACCTTGTAAAGTTTGTCTTTCTTGCAGAGCTCCACACTCTGCTTCCAGCGGTTGTTGCCTTTGAACAGGTATGCAGCGATTCGCCTGAATTCGATGAGCTCGTGCTTCTCCAGGCTCTGAGCCAGAGATATGTTGTCGAAGTTGTCGTAGGCATCGATGGATGTGCGCAGAGCCTGTGAAATACCAAAGACAAAAGTTTTCAAAGCTACAAACTAGCAGACTGACTATACAATGACATTCACTGTATACCTGAAAATCCTCCTCTGTGATGAAGAGATTATTTAGTGCCTCATTTACAGACTTGTTGTTGTGGTTCT
Organism: Danio choprae; assembly: GCA_903798125.1. Taxonomy (NCBI): domain Eukaryota; kingdom Metazoa; phylum Chordata; class Actinopteri; order Cypriniformes; family Danionidae; genus Danio; species Danio choprae. Next base: position 6,818,010 of record CAIGQW010056847.1, on the reverse strand, counting down.
GTACTGATCTCAGGTATGGTTTCACCAATGGCAATTGCTTGACCTAAATAAAAATGGACAACTTTGGTAAATGACATATTTTCATAAATATACATTATATCAGATGCTATTTGTAATAGTATTCGATAGTACAGTATTCTAAGAAATCATTTTGATCGTATATTTGCTCAAAGCTCAACACTGAATTAGTCATTTACTCTCCTAAATGTAATTCTTACATCTTAAATGTCATCTTTCATCTTAAATTTATATTTATTTTAATTTTATGCCGTGTTTGTGACTGTTTAAGGAAGGTTGCAGATAAAAAAAATAAGAAGACATGATGCCAACCATCCGAGGACAACACATACACTTAATACACTTCACTGAACATGTACACATAGACATCACCTAAATACTAAGGTTACCTAAGGTTATATATAATAACTTAAACTGATAAAAGCTATAAGTTAATGAGTTAAAGATATTAGTAATTTCTAAAGTTATGGTAACTATTATAATAACCTTAACTTATTTGATTTAGATTGTAATGCAATAATATGCACCTTTTGAAAAGCTGCTTTGAAATAATAATTATTGTGAAAAGCGTTATACAAATAAACTTGAATAAAAAAAATAATATCACGCTACAGGAGCATACATAAACTTTAGAGTTTTCATTTTGATTAAATAGTTCATTATCCTTACCCATTTAGTAACATACATTATTATGAAAGCAACACGATGATATTTTCAAGCACTTTAACCAAAATCTAAGCACTTTACAAACCTTGAAAACACTAGATAAAAATTCAAGCACTTTTCAAGGATTTCCAGCGCCTGTACGAACCCTGAAAAAAGCAAATCGGTTTGATCTTTGCTGGATAAAAACAAACAAAACTTAATGCTAAGCAAAAGTTGGGCGGACGGTACCTTGCTGAAGAAGTTGACAGCACGAGTGTGGTCAAGACGAGGGGACAATACGATCAACAGGTCGTTCAGTAACAGCGGTTTGAACTCCAGGTAGAACTGGACGGCTCTGTAATACAGCTCAACATTAGCCACCTGCAACACAAATCAACAACAAAGGTTAATTCCCTTCAGTTTTGTATGAAAAAAACTAACATTTTCCAATGATCTGATCAAAAGTGTACAGTCGAGATGCATAATTGTATCAAATTTATTACCGATTGTATACAGTGTTTTTGTTTTGTGCTTATAAAAAACCTGTTATAATAAAACATATGTACAAAAACAGAAACATGATCATTTCTGAGTGATATTAACAGTTTAAATGCAATTCTAAGACCACATTTGTGATCCTGGAGTACAAAACCAGTCATAAGGGTAACATTTTTGGAAATTGAGATTTACAATAATCTGAGAGCTAAATAATAAGCTTGCTTTTTGTAAGCTTCTTGTTAGGATATGACAATAATTGGCAGAGATACAACTATATGATTAAATCTGGAAAATCATAATATTGAGAAAAATCACCTTTAAAGCTGTCGAAATGAAGTGCTTAGCAATATGCATTACTCATCAAATATTAAGTTTGGTAAACTAATGGGAAAAAAATGTCTTCATGAAACATGATCTTTGCTTAATACTCCATAAAAGAAACTACAGATTTGTCAAGAGCAAAGACAACCCATTTCCAGTAATATTTAATATTTGACGGTGGCGCAGTGGATAGCACGATCGCCTCACAGCAAGAAGGTTGCTGGTTTGAGCCTCGGCTGGGTCAGTTGGCATTTCTGTGTGGAGTTTGCATGTTCTCCCCGTGTTTGCGTGGGTTTCCTCCGGGTGCTCCGGTTTCCCTCACAAGTCCAAAGACATGCGGTATAGGTGAATTGGGTAAGCTAAATTGTCCGTAGTGTATGTGTGTGAATGAGTGTGTATGGATGTTTCCCAGTGATGGGTTGCAGCTGGAAGGGCATACGCTGCGTAAAAACATATGCTGGATAAGTTGGCGGTTTATTCTGCTGTGGCGACCCCAGATTAATAAAGGGACTAAGCCGAAATGAAAATGAATGAATTTAGTATATTTACTGCCACCTCAGCAACTTATGGCAAGATTAATATACATAAAAATATTACATAGTAAGAACAACTTCATATTTCAATAAGAGATGACTTTTTAGATGATAATAAAAACCTTAGTTATGATGTCTTTAAACTGGCTCTCCTTCCAGGCGTCTGCAGGATGGTTCATCATGGTGATGATGGCGTTGTCGTACTCCTCATATTTATCATATAGGAAGACTAGCTCCCCCCAAAGATGAGCCTGTTCTGCTGCCCTCAAAACCTGAACACACACACGAGAACCGTCTCATCCATGTCTTCCATCAATCAATAAACAGAAAGTGCCTAAACAAATGGATATCACGCATTTGCTATTTTTAATGATGGTTTGTTTGGCCTGAATATAAAAACTCAATTTATGTCAGTCAAAATATATAGTCAGGCAGATGCATCGATACGGTTTCAGCTCTCAGACCTTGGGAATGTTGACTCTGGACCAGAAGAGCTCCAGGTGCTCCCTCATCTTCTGTGGCTTGAATTTGGAGTAGAGGATGGCCAGTTCTGTGAACATTCCCATGTGAGCGCGTTCCAAGCCCAGAGCCGCCTCTAGCATGGTAATCAGCTCCTCGAAATAGCCACGGTCCTGAAGGAGAAACCACACAGGTGAATCAGCACTACTGGTAAAGACTTGGGAGAGCAATATTTGCCATGCATCATAATCTCTGTTTTAATGATGTGTGAGCTGATGTTAACAGAAACGTTCAACAAAAAATGTCCTCACCATTTACTCACACTCTGTTGTCCTAAACTTATAAATTTCTTTCTTCCGTTAAACACAAAACAAATGATATTGCCATCCAAAACAAGAACAAAGCATACTATGGAAGCTTTTTCCCCAACCTTCTTTAAAAGATCTTGCTTTGTTTTCAACAGAAGACAGAAACTCAAACCGGTTTGGAACAAGTTAAGAATAAGTAAAGAATGACAGAATTTTCATTTTTGGGTGAACCATCTAGTTTAATAAATGCATAATTTACTTTTTAAAAAAAAAGTTGTCTTTTGAGCCTAAAAAATTTTCTTAGTGACATTGATATTATACCATTATTAAAGGAACACTCTAATAACGTCTAATTTTACAACTCTATCAGTTTAAATTCCTTACTAGACTTATTTTGACAGATGTTCATCTTAATTTTTTGCTGTTTGCTGTTGCTGTAAAAATACACATACATATATATACACGTATATATATATATATATATATATACACGTATATATATATATATATATACACGTATATATACACATATATATATATATACATCCTATAGTAGTTATAGCTGCTATGTTTGTAAATTACAAAACTATTATAGTAAATGGTATAACTCAGAGCCAATATTCAATCCTTGATGTTTTCAAATCCTCCACGATCATGAGAATCCTGTTAATATCCCTGCCTATGTGAATACTGAAGCTCACCTGGTAATAGTTGATAAGCTCCTCAAGTTCATCAGCATGAACGACAATATGTAATCCACACATCTGAGCCAGGCGAAACTCCTTCCCATCAACACAGGCAAAGCAAACCTAAAAGAGGAGAACATTTCTGTCATTAATATTCCACATAAGTCAAGCATGCAGAATATTAGGAGTGCAATGCAAGGACAAGGACAGTACAAGAAACATCTCATGTATTGTCAGTAAAATCAATGTGTAATCAGACCTCTTTCCAGGTCCGTGTGCTGTTGGCTTTACGGGCCCCATCGACAGCTGCCTGATATTCCCCAAGATGCACTAGAGTGGAGGCCAGGCGACCAAAGTTGGATACATTGTTATAAAGTAGTTTAGCTGCCTCGTACATCTTCTCATCATAGCATCGGTCACCAACCTACACAATAGAGTCAAATAATTGTCAATATCAGCACTTATATTTAGAATATTTAATAAGTTCAAAGTCCCTTTTAATGTAATTCTTACTTAATATCCAAGAATTTCTATTTGTTTTATTTTTTAAACAACTTTAAATAGATATATACACACATACATATATAAAAGCATGAATGAAAGCATGCATAAATAAAACCATAAATATGCATCCATAAAAGCCTAAGCAAGCATCTATTAAACAATCAATAAAGTAAAATAAAATAAAATTTAATTAATAAAGTAAAATTAAAATAAATTAAATAAATTGATACTTGCTATAGTTGGCCTCATTACTTATGAGTAATATGATCTATCAAAATAAAAGACGCATACTTGTTGAATATGTGCGTTGTTTGGCCCATTGATAAACTCCTCCAGTTCAGCTAGACGGTTAGTCTTGGCCAGGGCAAAGATCAGCTCAGTCTCCACATATGATTCACGGGCCTTCTTACGAGCCATCTGCAAAAACTTGACCAAATCCTCCCAGTTTCCTGAAAACAAAACATCATTAAGCTAACAAACAGACCATTTTCTGTATTTATGACCTCCCACACCTTTGGATGCTATGGATATAGTCGTTAATCAGGGGACTGGTTCTTACCGCTTTGGGCTGCAGCTTGTCCCACTTCCATGTAGGCTGAGGGGTCATCAGCTTTGATGTAAGAGTCAATAGCCTCTTTCACCAGCCCCTTCTGCAGTTGTGCTTTAGCCAACTGACTCCACACAGCCGGCTCATTGCAGCGCTCGGCAAACTCATAAGCCCGGTCCAGATTCCCAATGTGCTCGATGAGAACCTGCAATCAACACACAATGATTTCAGCATTCAGAAAGAAACAACTCAAGTAGTACATTAACGTAATTTCATAGAATATGTAACTGTTGAATTATTAAAATAATGCACATAAAGGCAGTAATGTGTATTCATTTCTAATATTACAATGAACTGGAGTCAATTATTCAGCTTATACCACACCTGATAAAAGATTTTATGTTATATTTTAAGACATTTGTCAAGTTTTTGACATCAAACCACTGCTGTATGAGACTATTTTTTACATATCCATATCCGTTTTAGGCTTTGAAGCTATTTGAAATAACTAAAATTGTTTGGTGTAGTGATATGGAAGTGAAATTTCTTCCATGAAACTATGCGCACGCAGGCTGATAGGTCACCTAATCTGCTCCTGCGTCATTAACTGCATGGTGCAGAAGATTGGCGGCCGAGGTGATAACAACCATTGAGCTTGCTTCTCATCAGTTTAAATGCTCCATGTCGTTTTACGCTGTTAAGCTGCGGCGCATTTTTAGAGACCCTTCTCCACCCCAGCCCTGTGTTTATATCTTTTATATCTGCTACAGGGGTTACATATATATTATGTTTGCAGCAGCAGCATGCTGTATTCTTAGACAGCATGTCTGTGTATATACTGGCAGTAACAGGTCTCGGTACTTGCTCTGCCATAATAATCAAAGCAGCAGCAGCATAGCAGATCTACATCGCCAAGACCAAATGTATTAATATTGCCATATACATATTAATTACCATACTAAATCCCGAGAGTGTTCATGACAGAACTACAGTACTGTGAAGATCTGCCTGGAACTACTTTAGGGGCCGATCACACCAAACACGCATTTCTGTTTTTAGAACGCAAGGTGCACCGCACTGCCTTTTTTTGTTGACAAAGGAGTGCAGTGCGTTTTTTTGTCTCTAGGCAATGACTGAATCAGAATCTTGTGTATTCAAGATTTGCGAAGTCTCACAGCTCTGGATAAGTCACCACTAGTCTCTCCTCCATCATTAAAAGTCTCTGTAGTCCTCTTGACAACACAAACAATGGCGTCAATTAAACAGAAACCCCGCCTCTGCTTTCATTTGATTGGAGAATAAAAAAAGACGCGACTGACGCAGCGCACTTTTTCCGCTCAAAACACAAAGCGCAGCAGGTAGTTAAAATGCTCATGTCCATTAGTAAACCTGTCAAAAGAAGGCTTCTCTCAATGCAAAAAGCGTGTTCAATGTGGTCAAGGCCTTACTTTTTATCTGAAAATAATTGCACGGTTTAAATGTTCATCAGCCAATTAGAATCAAGCATTCAACAGGCCCGTAGTACGAATGATGACATTTGAGAACATGAACCGTACCTGCACTGCTGATGTGTTTACATCAAACTTCCTGAAGATGGCAAAAGCCTCCTCAAAGAGCTCATTGCTAATGGCGATGTTAGCGATGTCAGGGGCGTCGTAGTTGTCGAGGCGGTTGATGTACTCCATGACACGAGTGCGGTCAGCTTTGATGGCTGTCAGGATCAGGAGGTTCTGCAGATTCCTGGAACACAAATAATGGAAAAGTCAATATTTAACACCATCAAAAACACTAAAGAAAACCATTTTATGTTCGGTTGCCTTTCACAATTACCTGTGTTCACTAAAAACAGAGTTGTCCAGGACAATCTTCTCCAGTAGCTCGATGAGTTCATTAGGCAGGTCAGCAGTCATGAAAGCTTTGACAGTAACAGAAACTTCCTCAGGATCCTGGGTCTCAGAAAGAGCAGTCTGCACAACCTGTGGTGGACAGGAAATAAGCTGGGTTAAAGTACTTCTTCACACTATAACTCAAAAATGTACCTGTGAAATCAAAATAAAGTTTTATAGATGTTAGCATCAGTATGTTATCCTTAAGGATATCTATAAGCTAGTGTGCTGCAAAAATGTAACAAAAAGCCTAAATGAATCATTTATTCAATGATTTACTTGACATCACCTCATACAGTTTCTCATCAAATCTTCTGACCAATCAAATCATCTCTTGTATTTGACATGTCCCACCCCCTTCAAGATGCTTCTTGTTTGCCTTTCATTTGATGCATTAGAGCTCAACCACTCTCACTGGCAGAGCGAAGCTCTATTGGCAGTTTAAAAATAAAATAAAAAATGTGCCATGTCCCACCCAGTCTTCATGCTTTAGGTGAAATTACGTCACAGGTGGAACAAAAATGCACATTTCAAAGCACTTTACGGGACCTTTAAAATCAATTTTAATAAAAAGCTGGACTCAGTTTATCATTGTGAATGATTCACTGACACACGCCTAAGTTATAAATTTTTTTTTTTTGTTTAAATTTATCCAAAAATGAATTTTGTCATTTACTTACCCTTTTCTTGCCTCTATGAGTTTCTTTCTTCAGTTGAGCACAAAAGAAGATATTTTGAGAAATGTTGGAAACCTGTAACCATTGACTTCCATAGTATTTGTTTTCTATGGAAGTCAATGGTTACAGGTTTTCAGCTTTCTTCAAAATATCTTCTTTAGCTTTCAACAGAAGAAAGAAACTCCGAGGTTTGCAACCACTTGAGGGAGAGTAAATGGTGGGTAAATCTTAATTTTTGGGACTATCCCTTTAATGTTTTTGATATAGTAATGGTACACAACACCTACTTTTTTCTATTTCTATTTTTCTTTTTTCTACTTATTTATTATTGTATATTATTATTTTATATTTTTGTTTCTGTTTCTGTTTTACTAGAAAATATGACATTAAGGTAGTAAAAGAGACTGTCAATGAAGTTTCATGTTGATTTCCATGTCATTCTCTAATTTGCACCTGGTCGATAAGGGGTCTCCTGTAAGGGTTGACTTCCAGAAGCACACTAGCCCACAGGTCGGGGTCTTTACGACGCACAAGGTATCGGGACAGACTCTTGAAGAGTGAGTTCTCATTGCAAACCTGCAAAATTGACAGAAAAAAAAATACTTAAAGCAATTTGTTTCATGTTAGAAACTGGACAAATCAGCTCTTTTTGACACAAACACTGAAACAAAGTCCCATTGTTCCTTACATGGATGAGCTCTTGGTCACATTGTCCTCTCTCATAAGCCACACAGGCCAGATGTGGGTCCCTCTTCTCGCAGTATTTGCCCACAACACGGCTGTCGTAGTAGGGATTCTCACGGAGGAAGCGCTCTGGGTTGTTGTTGCTGTCAATGTAGATCTTAGCCAGGGCATTATGGGTAGCAGGTTCCTCACAGCCCTCGTGAATACGGGCCTCTAACCATGGCAGAAGCAGCTTCAGTCTGTCAGAGATCAAAACAATCACTTTAAGACCAAAACAGAGCAGAATCATACAGATAAAAGCCAAATCAGACAAATGTCAACCAAATAAACAGCACACAATGAGATGTGCCTTCATAAACAAATCACAGAGAACGACAGATCTCGGGTTTTTAATGTGAAACACGCACTCAAAAGACTTATTCACCAAAAACTGGCCACAAGTCACCATTCTCTTTGTCATCGCTGACATAATCAGCCTGGTTTTCTGTACATTCCTGTTGTTTTGGACTGATTGAATAAATACATTTACTGATAATCATTCATAAAATTTAAAAGCTTAAAATAATTTGAAGCAAAGCTGTTTTAAGGGAATACAATAGTTATTTCCACCTAAAAAAAGTGAATTTAATAGCGTATTATTTGTGATTAATTGTTTTAACAGGATGAATAAATGTGTTAAAGGGATAATTCTCCCCAAAATAAAAATTCTACCATCATTTACTCACCCTTGACTGGTTACAAACCTGTTTGAGTTTTCTTTTTGTTCTGTTGAACACAAAGACAAAATTTTGAAGAACAAATTCTAACTGGTTTGTAACATGTCAAGGGTGAGTAAACAGATGGCAAAGTTTTCATCTTTGGGTAAACTATGCCTTTAACGTGTGAATGCTTACAGCCCTAATTTATATACCTCGTATAAAAACATTATGTAAAACGTTCTTGTTTTTTGGCTGAAAAAGAAAAATGGGCAAAAATATGACGCCAAAAAAAGGTTATGCTGCGCCAAACTGCTCAGGAGTATTCAGAACGCTGGTTTTACACTCCCTCCAGCCGTGTCACCATGCAGTCTAAAGTGGCTTTCACACTGGATCGAGAAAGCACTGCACTATGAAACCCATGCATTTCAATGGCTTGTGCCACAAAAGGGCAGTTTGTATGTACTATTTTGCATGTGCGCAGCAGTCAAAGTTCTCTGCAAAAGACGTTTGGCCAGAGGAGAAATGGTCATGCCCAGCTGACAGTGTTTTTTCTGGCTCTGATTTGCTTGGCTGGGACTTGTGGAGTTGCACTTCAGTGTTTTCAGTGCTTTCAACAGTGACATTTGCATTACACTGAACTTCAACAGTGACAACTAAACTGAAGCAGTTTTAATTTATTAGAACTTTATCTATAGTTTACATAATCTAAATTGTAAAAAAGCACCATAGAAATAAAGATGAATTGAAAAAAAAAGATCAATATTTTACACACTGTGTATATTCCATTCATGAACCTGTATTCTCATCTAATGATGAATCGCACATGCTCACAGAAAAAAAGCAAATACATGGCATTTCCATGAAGCATACTTCATACTGCTTGCACATAGCACTACTGTGCTGTCATAGCAATGCTGGTAAAATATCTCTTGACTCGTTCACCATCAATAAAATTATTATTCTCAATTAAATGTGTACTTTTTTAAA
>CAIGQW010056847.1:6793389-6808159 GCA_903798125.1 Danio choprae | reverse complement strand
GGTTACCCTCAAAGCTCTTGAAGGACTCGAAGAGTTCTGTGAGGGACTGTGTGGAGAGCTGCTCGTGATACTTGGAGGCCACCTGGACACAGATCTGCAGGTTCTGCCGTATGTTGGCAGACAGCATGGCTCTCAGACACTCCGTAGAGTCTTCGACTGAGAGAGACCCAAAGAAATTCACCAGCCACTGTAACCAGAGCACAACACATCAGTGAAAGCTTTCGCAAAATACTTGTTTGCTTTTTTGCATAACCGACAATGTCAACTTGCTTATCTTAAAAAACAGCAACTAAAATATTATTGTAGATTATAAATATCTAGTATTGCAAGGTTACTGCAAAGTTAAAATCCTGAATTTTATCGATGAACTATATAAATATCGATTCATCAGTCACCATTAAACACCAAATACAGCACAGACAGCCTTCAACGTTCAGAGATTTGGTAAATTGCACTATGAAACCCATTCATTTCAATGGCTTGTGCCACAAAAGGGCAGTTTGTCGTCAACTAGATTGCATGCGCGCCGGTCAAAGCTTGTTTGGTCAGAGGAGAAATGGTCATGCCCAGCTAAGCCTGGTTTCTTACTAGGTTTTATTCCCATCAATTGGTGAAGTACAGCAATTACAGCCTTCAAAGTTCAGTTTTGGTAGACTGGAGGGCAGCTGACTAATAAAATAGCGCTGAGAGCAGAAGCTGAATCAGACGGTGTTTTTTTACCTCTGGGTTGAGCAGGTGTGTGTGGACCACAGCTCGTTTGATGTCATAAAGGTCAGTGTAGTGCTCCAGAGCCCTCTGAAGAAGACCAGCCTTCTCACACAGCTGTGCCACATGAGCCCGGTCATAGTGAGTGAACATCTGATTGCCCAGGATGGCATCTGCCACCTAAAATGACAACAAAAACAGCATGTTACGGTACAAATCTTAAATATACTGAAATAAATTAACAAAATTATTAAATATAAAGAAACACTGAAATCAAAACTGAAGCAATTGAAAATAACTAACAGTTTAATCATTTTATCAAGTTTTATTATCACTCCTGTGAAATTTAAATTCTTTAAAATATATTTTTTCTCAAGTGATTGTGAATTGTTCACATTATTTACTATTACAGAGCTTCTTCTGAAGAAAGTCTCATTTATTTTAGTTGGCCTCGAATGAAAGTGAATCTTATTTTATGTTTTAAAGCCAATATTAATATCCCCTTCAGATTTGTTTTTCTTAAATAATAAAAAAATCATTAGCATACAGAGAGTAAAAAAAAAAAGAATATGAATATTATAATAGTATGTATACTTCATTTTCATCTGAATATTCAGCTATATGAACTACGTTTCTAAAGTAAGAGTAACATTACAGGACATTCTACATTATTATCCATGGCTGAAATACTGATTTAGTGATTAAACAAAATATGATCCACATAAGTTTATTTTTTATGTTGAGTTGTGTTTATTTTGGGCTTTTTTGTAGCTTCTGCTGTGGCTTAGACTAACAAAGCTTAAGAAATCTGTTGTAACACATTAAAAAGAAATGCTGATCAAACACCGTCATCAATTATTTTCTGCTGCTTGGATGAATATTTTTAGTTCATCGCTATAAACAAGTAAGTTTTGTGGCACAAATGTTTGTGGTGAGCACCTGTGGAGCATGCATCAGGTTCATCTCCAACAGACGAGTCTGCAAAGGACCCTCGGTGGGCCGGTTGTTCTTCAGGGCGTCCAGTAAGAAAGAAGTGCACTGCTGGATCAGGTTATACTCCATAAACACGTCCACAATCTGTAGGAAACAAACATTTATTTGTTTTTAAAGGGACAGTTCACCCAAAATTTTAAATTGTGTCATCATTTACTAATTTGTCACAAACCTGTTTGAGTTTCTTTTTTTCCCGTTAAACACAAAAGAGGATATTTCGAAAAATGTTGGAAACCTGTAACCATTGACTTCAATAGTTTCTGTTTTTCTACTATGTAAATGAGCTGTTACTGGTTTCTAACATTCTTCAAAATATCTTCTTTTATGTTCAACAGAAAAAAGAAACTCAATGTTTTGAAACCACTTTGAAGTGAGTAAATTGTAAGTAAATTTTCTCTTTTTGGGTGAACTATCCCTTTAAAAGAAAAGAAAATACTCCATCCCCCAGTCTGAATTTAAAATTTGATAAAACTAAATAAATGCATCAAAGGAAATCAAATATCCTCCTAGACCTGAGTGATGTCAGCCAGAGGTTCCTCATCTTGAACAAGCATTTGGGAGAACTGGAGGCCTTGTTCTGGACTGATCCGCATGACGTTCCTCAACAGGAAGATCCAGTCTGGAGTGTAGCCAACCTGCGCACAGATGGCCGCGCATTAGAGAACGGCGCTCAAATTTTAGATCTCTCACACAAATAAAGCAGTTTTCAGAGCAGCATAAGAACTCACCTTCTTTGCATACAGTACAATTTTCTGGAACTGCCCAGTTTCTGCAAAACATTGGATGACTTTGTTTGGAACGTTGGCCCTCAGATAAACACTAAGAGCAAGAGTCGGATCCACAGACTTTACCAGATCCCCCAACTCTTCAGAGCACTCCAACTGCAAAATGTTAAAACAGCAGCTTTTCATCCCAAACCATAAAAGTGAACCAACAATGAAATTAGTTACAAACATATCAGACACTTTTTGTCATTAATTCTTTATTAATCTTCTTTTTTAATTCATTAATGCTTTTATAGTTGTCTGTGATAACAGCATGGGTAATTTTGATTGAGGCTGATTAGTTAATGAATCAACCATTACCATTATCTTCGTTATTCCAGAAAAGCAACAAAAAGGGCTATAATAAATAATACTTCTGAAATAAAACTGACTGTTTATTTTAATTGAATCTTGTTTAATATAGTAGAGATGCACAATATGGGACTTTGACAATACTTTCAAGCTCTATTTGGATGAGCTGATGCTGACATCTTTTCTGTTTGTGTGTTTTTGAGAAGTATTTATTTACAGAATCAGGTTTGAGATTTGGATAAGTGTTAGCTTCTCACAATAATTTTAACTAGACTTATGATTTTATGACTCCAATTTATGCTTTGTTCCTAGATAAATCTAAAAAAAAAAGTTTTCTTTAATTTTTATTAGTCTAACACAGCAGCTGCCCCTAAATAAATTTCCCATGGGGCAGGCACTAGGACCCAGTGGGAGTGCTTGGGAGTGACATTGTAAAGCAAAAGGATTAATAGAGCAGAAACTGAAATAAACTTTGTATGATTGGTGTCACAATTAATAAGTCAATCCTTTTTTCATATATTCTGTCCAATATATCAAACCAGACTAACCATTTTATGGTATTAATTGATGGTATTTGTGTATATTACTTTAATGTTCCTAGACAAAAGTCATGTTTACAGAAAGGAATTAAGACCTGGGAAAGGTTGTTAGTTGGCAGAGGCTGTAAGTGACTGTTTAATTTACTGAGGGACATTGTACACAGAGTTAGTCTGTACTTGAATTTGCAGTTTTGAGTTGGTAAATGTAAAACATTTTATTTAGATTAGGTAAAATTGGACCTCAGATTGCTGACCTGTTCTTATTACAAGAGCTCCAGTCAGTATTTCCCTCAGTCTCATGCACAATGCACGTGAGTTAGCCACGCCCACTTATTAATCACGGTATACACATAAAAAAATCTACTATAGTTAACAGTTTATTCCGCAGTAATGATATATACTGTCATAGAGCTCAGCCCTACATCCACTTATCCATCCATCTATTTACTCATCCATCCATCAATCCATTCATTAATCCATCCATCCAACATTCTATTCATCCAACCATACATTATTACATTCATCCATTATTCTGTCCCTTCCTTCACCCATCATTCCATCACCAGTTCATCGTTACATCTATTCATCCACCAACCCATTATTCTCTCCATTCGTGCATCCATAAATCCACCTATTATTCCAGGCATCCATCATTCTTCATTAAATCTATCCAATAATCAATCAATCAATCCATCCATCCAATCCATCCATCCATCCATCCACCCATCCAATCAATCATTCAAATAATTCATTCATAATTTCATGTAACTGCTTTCCTTGTATTTATTTTTTGGTAATCCTGCATCAATAATAATTAGTATTTTGACTCTCATAAAATCATGTATTAACTGCTACACATCTATACAAAAGTGGATGAACCTTGTCTTCCTTCAGCCATTTCTCCAGGAGCTGCTTGCGGCCCTGCTGCAGGACGGGCCTGCAAAGCTCCAATGACTCAAACTTGTTCAGCTGGCCCTGATCCAGCAGAATCCCGAAGTACTGCAGCAGGGGTGAAGTCTGACCGGGCTGTGCAGGAACACTCTGGAACCGACGGATGGTGTCTGGGGTGCGCAGGATGCCCTGGAAGAACCCAACAGCGAATCAGAAAGCTCCATATTTGCCTGACACACACTAAAGAGACATCGGGCTTTGTGATGCAGTCTGCTGTACCTTTGGCGCATTGGCAGCCACTTTGGCAGCTTCAGAGTAGTTGCCACCAGCAAAGAGGTTGTTGAATTTGCGGGCGAAGAGCTCCTCTGCACCTGCCAGGTTGTTGCGGACGGCCATCCTGAGGGCCAGATCTGGGTTCTGCAGTACATTAGTGATGTAAGGGATGATGTTTTCCTCCTCCACGCACACCGACAGAACCTGAAAAACAGCAGACAACAAAAACAGTGTCAGACCTGAACAATGTACATAGAAGTAGGGTAAAAATCTTGTATCGCGATAACGATATCAGGGCATATACAGGAATCAGAGAGTGAAATTCAATAACCTTTTAGGACCTATTTTAAGACTCTTTCCATACATTTTAAGATCTCATCGCCACTTTAGATTTCAACCGGTAACATTGGCAACATATTAACTTGCGGAATATTTAATAAATACTAATTGTAAGAAACATCATTCATATAATGAATAAAAATGCTAATCCAGCAGGTGGCGCCTATAGAACAGCAGGAATAAAGGTGTTGCCAAACTAAACAGCATTCTAATATTTGCAATTTAATTCAGGCAAACTAACATACAACTATACATTGTATAATCGAAAATATTATAAAATTGTATACCATGTAAAAAATACTTTTTAAGGGCCTTAAATTTCTCTAAAGTGATTTATCAATGTTTAATACTTTTTAAAACACCGCAGACACCCTGGATATACATCACAATATAGGTACCTTTCCTGTAAATTCCATTGATTAATATTGACCACATATAAAGGACTATTTCTTTTTGACATTTTAATTGCTCAAATCAGTACTCAAATCATATGTGATTACTTCACAGCAAAAACTGGGGAGTTGAAATTTCGATGTTAAATCTTTCTGAGTTAATTTCAACTCTCAAAATGTAATTTTAACACATATAATGTAGAATCGTGTCAAGTGTTGGAGTCATTTAAAAGAGTTGATTATCAGAGTTGCTTTAACTCCTATGAGGAGTTATGATGATACTCCACCCAAGCACTCAGCCCCCCACACATTTCAAGTTAGTCTGTCTCTGAGAGAAATCGTTAACAGCATGGTGTAGTTTTTGGCGGCAAGTACATTTTAAGCTATTATATTTATTAAATTATGATATATGTATAACAGTTGTTTTAACACTTTTTGGGAGTCAAAAAAACAACTCTACCTTTAGTGTTTTATTTTTATGTATTTGTATAATGTTATTGTAACTCCAGAAAGTGTGGAGCTATATAAACTCATAAAAAGTGTTGAAATCAACTCTGTGCGAGTTAATTCAACACTCGTCTTTTTGCTGTGTTTTCCCACTTAGACCTTCAAGGCAAATGTTTAATTAAGAATGTAGAAATATAAAATAAAAATATTAATGAAATATAAAACCCTTTTTAACTAATCATTACAGGCTGGTGTTGTCACAGTACTGGAATTCGATACCAATTGGTACTGAGATTTTAAAAACGTCCATATAACGCTAACATTTGAGCGCTGTTGAGTGCGTTGCTAAACAGCGCTGATTTGCCATTGTGTTCACGTGCTCAACAGAAATGACTGTGATGGCCGTGAAGGTCATCAGTTCACCAAACTCAGGTATTGAATTCCAATATCGTGACAACACTATTATAGGGCCAACGAAAAATATTGCTAAACAAAATGCAAAATGTAAATGCGGTCATTCAAATGACTGAATCGCATTACCATAAAAAAATGTTTTGCAACATCGAAGTAGACAGCATAATATGAAACAACAGACTTCTTTATTTTGTCCATACGGTTTATATTGCACAGCTCTAGAATGAAGACAATAAGGCTATTAAAAAAAACAAAAAACAATTACACCGAATTACTGTATCACATTATTTTTTCAACATAAACTTTCATTGAGACAACAAGACTGCATTAATTTGGTAAAAAAAAAAACACCGCAATATTGAACAAATCTTAAAACATGAAAGTATTAATTCAGTATTTTTAAATATTTCAAAATGTCATTTAATACTTTGATACATGTAGTATTACCTATACAGAAAATTACTGCTTTCTTAAAACATATTATTTGTATTTTTGTTTTACAAATTATTTAATTAAACATTAATAGACTAACATTAAACTAACATTAATAGAAACATTAAACTACTTTTTATTTTGCCATAATAACAATAAATATTAAACTAACTTCATTCTTCTTGATCGCATTATAAATGACAATTACAAAAAGTACAAATGTAAGAATGTTTATTGGTACTAATAGAAAAAAAATTATTTTCCCTTTTTTGTTGCTGCTTGTATTACAGAAATAACTGAACTATTTAATACATTTCGTTTCTATTTTCAACAACAAATCTAGCTGCTAGTGATATCAAATTTAAATTCTATTTTTATCAAATACTGAAATTCTGTCAGAAACTCCCCAGTCCCTTGTGCTCTCTATCCTGTCAGATTTCATTGATGCTTCAAAGGCCACATCGTACAGTCACAAGCGACCTCCGAGTTACCTTTCTGTCTATTATGCTTCAGCTTGTTTGGCTTCAGGTAAACAAACCTCTTGTATGCCAAGACCAGCCAATAATCTCTGTTGCATTGCCACATTAGCCCTAATGCTGGCTAATCTGTATTCATGAGTACCTAATAATACACTGATTGGCTCCAAAGGATGCTGATCCAGACCCATAAGCATCTAAAGCGACCCTTAGGGTAATACATAGATGAATGGGCCACTATCCCATTATGCACTTCTTTAAGTCTGCAGCAGAGGTTGTGACAGAGCTGAAGTGGTCATCTGTCAGCAAACACATCACAGACTGCCATAAGAGGATTACAGGAACTGTCTCTGCCTCCTACTGAGGGTCACATGCTGTTCTCGCTGTATGTGTTGAGGGATCAACAAACGCTGTTATTTACAGGGATTCCTTCATCCTCAGTTACTGATGAAGGATGGCCCGCACACGCACAGAGATTGAGGGAGGAAATGCAGTGATCCAGGTATAGGTAATAGAGAATTTAAAGACAATCTTTGCCTTGATTACCTTAATTAAAACTTTCCATATTCATAGTGTTGTATTAGGTTTATATATTTAATTATTTTCATTGCTGGTATTGTTTATTTTTCTGATATTCGTGACTGGAGTCCCCAATAAATAAAAACCAAACAGCAACCATATTTTAAACAAACAGCCACTTCGGCATTAATTCAATTTCATCTTAAATAATATTCATTCATTCATTTTCTTTTCGGCTTAGTCCCTTTATTAATCAGGGGTCGCCACAGCGGAATGAACCGCCAACTTATCCAGCATGTGTTTTACGCAGCGGATGCCCTTCCAGCTGCAACCCATCACTGGGAAACATCCATATACACTCACTCACACGCATACACTACGGACAATTTAGCTTACCCAATTCACCTGTACCACATGTCTTTGGACTTGTGGGGGAAACCGGAGCACCCAGAGGAAACCCACACAAACACGGGGAGAACATGCAAACTCCACACAGAAATGCCAACTGACGCAGCCGAGGCTCGAACCAGCGACCTTCTTGCTGTGAGACGATTGTGCTACCCACTGCGCCGCCCCATCTTAAATAATAATTACTTGCAAATTAATAATTAATTGGAATCAACAAAACAAAACATTTTCATGTTGCATAACTACACATTTTATAATGGGAATACTAGACTATTCACCTTATTCTTCTCTTATTCTTATTACGAGCGGGTGCGGCCATTTTGGCTTGAGACTTCCGGTCTCATTCACTTCCATTAATTTTTAGATGTTAAAAACAGCTCATTCTGTTGCTTGATGATTGAAAAAACGAGCGCACTTCCGCATTAAAGAATAAGGTCAATACATTTTTTACATTCATTCATTCATTTTCATTTCGGCTTAATCCCCTTATTAATCTGGGGTCGCCACAGCGGAATGAGCCGCCAACTTATCCAGCATATGTTTTACGCAGCGGATGCCCTTCTAGCTGCAACCCATCACTGGGAAACATCCACACACTCTCATTCACACACACATTTTATACATATCTATATATATATACACATATCTATAGTCTTTTGGCAGATCCCAGTTGTCTTGATATGGCAGGTTCACTTAAGTATAGTTGTAAAGAATTTATTACATAAAGATTTTAGGAGCTTATGTATATTATTTTAATAAGCTAGAATCAAGGAGAGGATTTTATTTAAAGATTGTTTGATTTTTTTTTAGAAGACGAATGAAAGAATAATGGCTGAAAGCAAAAGAATGTTCGTTTAAAAATTATTATTATTTTTTTTTTTGCCAAATCTTAGGCATATGAAGCCCTAGAAAAATTGATCTTAGGAGGTGGACTTTGAGGTAGAAATACTTGTGAACCTTAGTGATTATGCTTAATATAAATAGAAATAAAGGCAGTTTTATTAAATAACATTAATATTAAATGTTATGTTGGAGGTGAATTTATTAGTCAGTATTTAGGTTAAATGTGATAAATAAGATTAATAAAATCACAAATAATTAAAAATACTTATTTTATTAATATGAATAAAAACAAAAGCCCTAATTAAAACATATATCATTTAATACATGTTTTGAATTATGACTCAAATTGCAGAATCAAGTTTGAAAAGATTCATCAAATCAACTACTTTTCTTTTTTTCATTCCAGGTGAATTTTGATATGATGAAATCCAGCGTTTTAAAGAAAACAGAAGTTAGGTAGAAGGGCAAACTTTGAATTAACATATCTATTTGAGCTATTTTAAGAAAATAAATCCTATGTAAAAAGTTTATAAATACAAAGTCAGATTTTTTGGTGCCTATTTTCTGGGTAAAATCCATAGACAAGTTTTAAAAAAATGTAAATAGAAAAGAAACCTTTTAGCAAATTTGTTCCAAAATAAATATAAAAATAAAATAATAATGTAAAAAATCCCAATCTAAAACCAAATTGTACTTAACCCTTAAACAACAATCTGATGATATGATCCTTTGTAAACCTTCCCTAAAATTACTGCAATAATCAGTGTTTAAATGACATATTTTATATGGCTAAATCATCACAAACACTGTATCGCAAGCTAGTTTGGACCTAGTCTTGCGGTCTGATCAAGGAGTTTTCTTAAAAAACAAACAGGAGACTAACAATGATCTGGCATCACATTTCAGTGCTCTCTCTGCATATTTAATGACACTTGGGTCTGAGCTCCAAAATAATTCATCAACTGAAGGCATCCCGTTACAGCAGATAACATAACACGAGCTAGTCTGTTTGCACATGTAGAAGGAAAGTCAACTGTATTGAAACAAAGCCCTGGTGCTGCGTCTGGAATGAGCTCAGCTGCTCCATTCAAATGTGCTGAACAAACAACCTTTAATGTTCAAGCTGAAACAATGCCGATGCGCCACTTTCCTGGTTCTGTCCACAGTAAGAACAGATAAAGCAGATGTACCTGTCCCTTGCGGTTCACGCCAATGATTCCAGATGTGGCTTCGTGAGGGGCCGTGACAAAAATGGTCTCTCCGCTGATCCTGTTCATGTAGATGCAGGTGCCCGTCTCAAGGTCATACAGGTGGATGTAGCCATATTTGGTGATGAGAAACACAACATCGTGTTTGGAGCTTATCTAGAAGATGACATGACAGAAGAAAATGGTTTGAGTGTTTTGCAGTGATAAAATAAATGCATACAAAAATATAATAAAGCACATATATAACATTTATTCTAAATATAATGTATGACTAATTTTTATATTTTTTATAATAATAAACATATATACACACAAACACATTTACACATACATACATTTTACATACACCTGTTTTAGAAGTAAATTGTATTTTTTGTATTTCTGATTTATAGTTATGTGTTTAAGTAAACCATAATATTGGAGTAATTCTGTAAACTATTGGTGACATTTATAAAAATTTGAGATTCTGACCTATTTATTTAAAGAAAAATAAAATATTAAATGACAAAATCTTTCCTTAGATGTACTGTTTTGCTTTTAATTTATGTAGATATTTATTACTATCACACAAACATTTACAAAGAGACGTATAGCAATAGCAGATGTATAGCAAATACATATATAAGATTAAATATAATATAAAATCTTAAAAATACTAAAATATTCTATATACTGTGTGTGTGTGTGTGTGTGTGTGTGTGTGCAGATAGATAGATAGATAGACAGACAGACAGACAGACAGACAGACAGACAGACAGACAGACAGACATATAGATATACAGATAGATATACAGATAGACAGACAGACAGACAGACAGACATATAGACAGACATATAGATATACAGATAGATATACAGATAGACAGACAGACATATAGACAGACATATAGATATACATATAGATATACAGATAGATATACAGATAGACAGACAGACAGACAGACATATAGACAGATATACATATAGATATACATATAGATATACAGATAGATAGACAGACAGACAGACAGACAGACAGACAGGTGATCATAAACTTGTGGTTAAACAATTTATACTTCTGTGTTGAGTGTACACAGTAGGTTTGGCACAGTTGCACACCCTTTGCCGGGCCCTGACGCG
This sequence comes from Danio choprae, assembly GCA_903798125.1. Lineage (NCBI taxonomy): Eukaryota > Metazoa > Chordata > Actinopteri > Cypriniformes > Danionidae > Danio > Danio choprae. Next base: position 6,797,085 of record CAIGQW010056847.1, on the reverse strand, counting down.
CACCTCTCAAAACATGTTGCAAATCGCAACGATACAGAGCACAAGATCTCTGATTGGTCGGCTTAGTGGTAGTGACTAGTGTGCACAGGGCTGGTGGCGTGAGTGTTTTACAAGTGTCAAGTCCATCAAGTCTACAGTCAAGTCCCACGGAGGAACTCTGGATGAATACTTGTGTGGTGTTTATTTTGTGATTAAACTGGTTGAATATTGGCTCCTTTCTTGACCGAACGAGTGTGAGTTTGAGCTACAATAGTATTGCAATAGTAGTGAGTTTACAATAGTATTGCATAAGTATAAATCAACCTCAACTGTCCATTAAACAATCCTCGAAATATTCAAAACTATGAATATACCTGCATGGCAACTGGGAAATCATTCTGGGCCTCTGGAGGAAAAAACACGTCGACTGCTTTCTTTGGAAAAGCTTGATTCCCTGTCGGAGGTGTTCCAACCTCAATAATGTGCAACTATATCAAGGGGAGAAAGAAATCAGCAAGAGAAGCATTCAATTTGTAATAATTTCCACTAAAATGATTGTCATTTCATCATCCAAAAAAACAACCGGACCTTTCCTCCAGCTTGCCCCCGAACAGCAAAGCAGAAAAGTGTGGATTCCTCAGCATTTCCCTCCATTTTAAACTGAGCAAATCCAGCAGCATGGCCTTCGATCGGCTGTGACACCTTTCTGTCCACCGAGTAAAGTTGCATTGCGCCCACAACACGGTTTTGCTGACAGGAAAAGGTTTTTAAAAAAGGCATTTCAGCAGGAAAACGACAACCGGTTTCATGCAGCTTACTTGCGGAGTATGGGAAAGGCAATTACATCCACCAAACAACACCAAATTTGTCATTTATACCTGTGCTGAAATTCCGATCAGAAGCAGCCATTTCTGTTTGGCGTCAGTACGGTAGTTAATAATTTGACAGCCCGCTAAACTGGAATGTCGGTCAAAGACTTTGATGGGTTGCGAGTCTCCTTCCATACTCCAGTGATAGACCGCGTTGTCTGTAACAAGTGCTATGGTGTTGAGCGAGATCCACTTCCAAAATGAAACGTCCTCGGTCATGGTGTGGGCCTTCATCTTGCTCTTCATTTCGATGTTGAAAATCTGAAGGGTTTTTGCCGCTGCAATTTAGGAACAGACGGCAGTTGAATAAGATGTCGATATTTTTGTCTTGGTTCACAAAGGGTGTGATTAAAAATGAGTTAACATACAGACATCAAAGCGTAATGCTAGTAGCATGATGTCTATACTTTTCAATTACAATTTAACAAAGACAAAGATATGGACGACAAGACAAAGCAGTTACGGTGCAAAAGGAACAGCTAGAGGACAAACACGGCAAACATTTACAAACATCAAGCGTTGGGTTTTGATCTGCATTTAGTTTGACAGTTTTTTTTTGTGATGTTCTAATCCTAGTGTGCTTTATTAATTATTCATTAGTAACTGGTGTCTCTATTCTGCGGTCTGCACTACATACAATGCAGACTGCTTAACACTTGTGCGCTGTTGGGGATGTTTTCATCCACTCTGGGGTGATTTGGGATCTTAATTTGCCCACAACCTTCTCTGTGTTTCAGCAAATAGAATGAATTTTGGTTTCAAATCTTATTTTGACACATATTTGGGGAAAATGCTTTGACAATTTTCACAGATTCAACAATACACTCTGGGCAAATTTACTACCTTTTCATTATGTTCGTGGCTGTTTTTGCCCCATTGACTTCCAAGCTATGACATCATATTGCTGCTGTTTTTCCCTAATGGGAAGTGGTACAATCTTTAATTTTTACTGTTGATCATCAGTAGCAGTGCAAAATAAAAGCTTAGTTTCTGCCTTCTATATGGAGTATAGTCAAAGTCCCTTTAAGTCATTTCACTCGTCTGCCATCTTTGAAACGCCTCTCGGCCTGTATGCTTGGGCATTCTGTTTAAATGGGGAAACATCAAATACTCCAAAACGGTTTGCCAAGCTTGCGATTAAATTTCATATTAGGAATCACCAATGAAATTAAACAACAACTGTTACTTTAGTTTCATTTCTAAACGTTCGAATCACACAAAATCTGCAGAAACTCACGTATGGTCCGAGCTCCCCCGGAGAATCTTTAGTCTATTTCGATTGCTGATTGGCTCCTGTACTAGAAGGCGTTACACTTTTCCCCATTCAAAACCATACCAGTGACATGTCTTGTGTATTCTATATTCTTTAGTATAGTGTATGTGCGTGTGAGACCTTTTCGCAGTTATCTCGACATGTTTGAGAAAATCTAAATAAGTAGCTCAGCTCTCAGAGCATAGTAAACGTATTTATGCACAAACTCTGTAATCTGCTGTTTTACTCAATAGAACTCCATATAAAAGCCTGAGAATTTTTGCACAGGCCTATCTAAAGGGTTAATGCTGCCAACTGATGATCAACAGTAAAAATGACACATTTTACCTCTTCCTAAGAGGGAAAACCACCAATAAAACAGGGCAAAAACAGCCATCAACATAACGAAAGGGTAGTCAACAGTACACAAGGGTTAAGTGGAAACTTTAAAACTGTAATATTATTCTTGTCAGAAATGACTTGAATCAACCCCTTACCTCAATTACTCAGACTATCATTTGTTAAAACATGTATAAACATCTTGAAAAGAATTTGCTCTCCTAAAAAAACATTATTTTTTAACAAGTTTAAGTGGCCCCAAAATACATTAGGACACTTCAATAAAAGCTTAGCACAGAAGCATAGTCTTTGTTTACAAAAGAAAACAAATACATACACTTTTTTTATTAATTTCATTAGTTAGTTTCTATATAATTAATACAAATTAGTCAGCATCATTTTTTTGCAGATGGTTTCAATATTGGATATTTTTATACAAAAAAAAAGTCATTTAGACATGAAAGGTCCCAATATTGTTTTGGGGTCACTATAATTTATAGTGACTGAACCACTAGTAGCTTACATTTTTTTTTTTTTTAGAATTATTATCTGACCTCATATACAATGATTAGTAAAATATTATAACAAAGCAAGGCTAAATTACAAAAATTCATTCAAAAGATTAGGGTCGGCATGATTTTGAGCTTGAAAAATATCTTTCTCTCAACAAGGTTGCATTTATTTGCCCAATATACAATACAAACTGTAAAATATTATTGGCGTAAATAAACTTTCATCTATTTTATTTCATTGATTCAAAATCTAATTTTGAATCCTGCCCTAAGTGTCAAATTATCCTGATATGCTGATTTAGAAACATGACAGATTATTTTCAGTACTAAAAACAGTTCTAATATGTAATATTTACATATTAGACATGTGAACAGAATGTTGTAATTAAATGTCACATTTGATGAAATGAATGTGTCCTTGCTGAAAATTATTCAGTGTTTTTAGTAGTATTTGTCTTTCAGTTTCATGACATGATTTTACATTTTCTGTAATAACACTTTTTTTGCATCCTTGCTGAAGTATTAGTTTCAAGAAATCAAATCTATCTGACCCCAAACATCTGAACTTATAGCCTCACGATCATCTAATAACAATACACAAATCAGAACTGCACCAAGATATTACAATATTCAATATTTATTTGATTGCCCTGTTTTTATAGATCATAATCCAAATCTCACAATAGACTTGCAGAGTGATATACACACACACACACACACACACACACACACACACACACACACA
>CAIGQW010056847.1:6736494-6792989 GCA_903798125.1 Danio choprae | reverse complement strand
TGACCCCACATTTCACAATTCAAAAGCCCACAACTCAGGAGAGATGAAATTGAACTCACCGTCTGCAAACATAAGAAAGCAGTAAGAAACAAAAAATAAAAAAAAGAACAAAAACAAGCAAAAACAGACAAAGCATTTATGATAGCAAGACATTTCCAATGAGCATTTTAAAAGCTATTCTTAACCAAATTGATACGTAACGAGACAGAGATGAATTAGAATATGAACAATTTCTAGAAATATGGAGGGTATTTTTAAGTCATTTGACACAAAACAAAAGTAATGCACTATGTTACACTTAACTGTCTCGATCAGCCAAATGTGTATTATTTACTGCAGTAACAATGTATATATTGTTGGGAGGGGATTGCAGAAAAAGAGGCTCTATATTCATCCCAAAAATTATCATTACTTTTTAAAAATCCATGCTTTAATGCTTCCCCCAACATTCTAAATAATTTCAACACCCCTGAGTCTTACCTTTAAGTGCAATGACTTTGCTGGCCGGGTTCATGATGGCGCTGTCTGCAGAGATGGGCCTGCGGATGGGTGTATTGGGATCACTCATGTCAATGATCACCACCTGGGCCTGCTCGCCCACCTTCTCCCGGATGCAGATGAACTTATCTGACTCCATGGTGAGGGTGCTAAACCCAATATTCGCTGGGTTTATGCCCAGGTTTTGGAGCTGTAAGAAGCATCAGTGACATTGTTCATTATCGATAGGTCGTAATTCCTACCATCTACATTTGAAGTGGAGTTAGTTCACCAAAAAATGTTAATTATGTTATTAAATAGTCTCTTGTGAGTGCGCGCCCTATACTGACACTGAGGAGAAGATATTGTTTATTTATGCCCACACACAAAGTATTCTCGTAGCTCGATAATATTCGGATTGACCCACTGAAGGCATACCGTCTGTTTTGAGGATTTTTTTATTTTGGTATTTTTCTGGACTTTGAATGAGATGGGACAATTGCTGTTTATGGAGGATGAGAGAGCTGTCAGATTTCATCTCAAATATCTTAATTTGTGTTCTGAAGATGAACAACGGTCTCAGGGCTTTGAAACAACATGAGGGTGAGTAATTAATAACAGATTAAATTTTGGGGTGAATAAACCCTTTAAAAACCAAGCATTATTTCAAAAAAAATCTATATTCAATATTTTTAATCCACAGCTTTGAAGCAGGTTTGTCAAAAGTATCAAGTTTAGTACAAACCAGTACCAAAACGTTCAGTTCCCACTAACATTTGAGCGCTGCCCGTGTATGCATGTTTGCACTTGGTGAACAGCGATAAACAGTGGTGAACTAATGACCTTCACGGCCAATCACAGTCATATCTGTTGAGTATGTGAACACAATGGCCTATCAGTGGCGTTTAAGTATGTGCTTAAATGTTAGTGGGATATGGACGTTTTTAAAATTTCCGTACCTATTGGTATCGATCTCGACACTTTTGACAACCCTACCTAGAGGTCATAAATGTTTCTCCGCAGGTCTGTTTCAACGTTTATTAGACATTTTGGTGATAAAAATAAGCAGCTATGAGCCCTCTCTCACACTGAGATGCACCTGCACAATGACACACAATACATTGTAATAACTCAAGTCAAGCCAGTTCATTACATTGATAAACAATAGTTTATAACTATGACAGACATATTAAGAAAAGGGATCATTCCATGATATGTTAATGACCACAATGCAGCCCTAAAACACCAATTAACTCATTTTAAATCTTTGTGACCATTCTTTAAAAAAATCTTTAAAAAGAATTATCACTAATTATTTTATATATTTTAATATGTACAGGTCAGAGTAAGTGTTATTTCATTTTTACATTTTAAAAAATGTGTTACGATGAATGGCTCCAAAACATTATTTCATTCATATTTTGACATTTTATTTTTACAAATGTTATATGAAACATTCAAGTAGACGTTTTACTTATATTTTACATTAATTATATGCATATATACATTGTCATTCCACAGCCACCAAAACAGCAATCTCACATATTAAAGGGGCATTTAAAGAGACAGTTCACTAAATATGTTAGGTAGAATGGCAGTCTGTCAGCTTTTGCTTTCACTCCACCAACCAAGGAGGTTGACAACACAAACTAATCGATCTTGATGAACTGATTTTGATCTTTAAACCCAACATTGAGCTTTGTATTTAGTCTAAATCTTTTCCAGTTTACAACGTTTTCAGTTGATGCATTAACAAAACTTCATTAAACCCTAGCTGCAACTTATGGCTATTTCATGGCAAGATCTATATAGACATTACATAATAATAACAACTTCATTATTCAAATTCGAGAAGATACAAAATAAATAAATGTAGAAATAAATGAATACATTTTTAAAAATCTAAATCAACGTCTAAAAACTAGATGTAATATTAAAACTAAACACATTAGTTGTAATACATGTCCTGCAATGAGGAAAACCATTTGATGTCCATAACTCGCTACCAAAAAAATAATAAAAGCAATAATAGCTTGAGAGCAATAATTTGATAAAGTTATAGAATGTATAATATACTTTTATTTTACTTAGTAAAGTCTTTATCTACGCATATTTTCCATTTGAATTTTGGTATTTCAACCAAGTATTGGTGAGGTAAATAAAAAATATGAAACTGAATTAAACGTCTGTACATAAACGGTTTGTATTGGCCCACATGAAAACAATACTACAGTAACAAAGTAAATACTGTGGTGTTTTTGAACAAGTGCTTGAATTAATCTGTTGTGGTAATTCTATAGTTTACACAATTATAGTAATGCAAACAATGAGCCAATAATATACTATAGGGTATATTATACTACGATACATAACATTTTATTGTAGTAAAACACAAACCTATTTATTAGTTAATCAGTATATAACAGTTAATATTACTGTATGCTACAAAGCGCTAAAAATGCTCTAATATAAACAGTACAATACACTTTACTATACATTACTGTAGTATTTTTTTCATGTGGGTGTGAAGGGACTGTTATTATACCTTTAAATAAACAGTGTTTAAATAATTCTACTGCTGTTGCTTTTATGCTTTAATATTATGTTTTTAACAACTGTCACGGTTCCCATTATACATTACAACAAAAGTAAAGATTATTTAAGTACAAAACTAAAATGTCACGTTAATGCACATGATATTTATCCAAACGAATCGATTCGTGATACCTGTCAATGCCTATGTTACGAATAATTTGCGTCATTATGTCTGATATCTTATATATGCATGTATGCTGGATGAGTATATATATATATTTTTTTTTTATTTGTTTTTTTAAAAACCATTTGGATTTCACCACAGATTTTGAAATGTCAACTACCCTTTTGAATACCAATAAATGCATAAATGTGAGAGGTTGCGTTTTATTCAAGCGACACACTTCGACAAAATCAATCACAGCATGTTTTGAGCTTTATAAAGCTGCTTTAATCCTTTCACCGATCACTGCATGCACCTGCATAGGCTGACTCAAAACCTAGTGACCTGCCTTCCAGGACCGCATATTTTGAGCATCGCAAACTCAACATTACTCACACGTAATATTGTATTACTCCTAACAACGACCTCGAGGTTTTGATTTGAGCATTCAACATTTCACAGCCTCGCATATCTATTTGATTCTAACGCTCAGATATGTTGTTCGGCAGCTCGCGAGTTTTTGATACACAGCAATTGAAATTGATGGGAGGTCATTCATTGAGCTAGTGCTAAAGCTAACGAGCACTGTCACCTCTGTTACAGCACGGACACCGATTATTAATACGGCGAAAGCGTCTCGTAAAGCTTAGCTGTGATGAAAACCTACCTGCAGGTGCTCCTGGAAGCGGATAGGCAGGATCTGAGCCATGGTTTGGGCTTTGTGTTCTCAATCCTCCCGGCCGGACTCCTCGCAAAAATTCTGCCTAGCTTTAGCGAGCGACGACCTCCTCTCCGCAGACAGCCCGATTCAAAACAGCTCAAATGTAGGAATGCTGCTTTTAATACGCGGAGAATGCAAGTGTCGCGTTTTCGTCGTGTCAAGCCAATCCGCCAGATGGTTGATGTTTTTTTCTCCCCTCTCTGCACGGATGGGAATCGCTCAAACCCGCAATGGCGGCGGAAACAGCTCAGACTGACAATCCGGAAGCAGCAGCGCGGACTTTGCGGCGGAAGGACATTCGCGATTTCAGCGATTTTGTTATTCAACTAGGCGACTATCGAAGCCCTGGTTTGGTTTGTGTGAGTGTTTGGAGGCTTAACGTTTTATGTTTGATATACAAGAGCCGCTATGAGTGGTCTAGTTAATTTTAAATTATTCGTTTCATTTTTGCCACATCATTCAGTTCTTCTGATTCGGTGTACGTCAGTTCCGGCTGCTGCTCTCTAGCGGTGTGTTCGTTCGTCAGCGAATCGCTCGTTTCAAAACGAATCCTTTAACTGTCTAAAAGTGCCGTTACTGAATCATTTTAGACTAGCAAACTTCACATTTTAAGTGCGGGTTAAACTTGTGAAAATACAGCCTTTGAGAAACTTTATTTTTGTTATATTTAGAAGCATGATAGAAGTAGAAACATGTAAGCAGCTATGGAAAATATTTGAGATACGCTAATTCAGTTGGCATTTCTGTGTGGAGTTTGCATGTTCTCCCCGTGTTTGCGTGGGTTTCCACCGGGTGCTCCGGCTTCCCCCACAAGTCCAAAGACATGCGCTATAGGTGAATTGGGTAAGCTAAATTGTCCGTAGTGTATGAGTGTAAATGAGAGTGTGTGGATGTTTCCCAGTGATGGGTTGCAGCTGGAAGGGCATCTGCTACTTAAAACACAGCGGAATGAACCGCCAACTTATCCACCATATGTTTTACGCAGCGGATGCACTTCCAGCTGCCACCCATCACTGGTGAACACCCATACACACCTATTCACACTCATACACTACGGACAATTTAGCTTACCCAATTCACCTATACCGCATGTATTTGGACTGTGGGGGAAACCGGAGCACCCGGAGGAAACCCACGCAAACACGGGGAGAACATGCAAACTCCACACAGATCTATATAGACAGTACATAGTAATAACAACTTCATTATTCATATTCGAGAAGATAGAAAATAAATAAATGTAGAAATAAATGAATACATTTCTAAAAATCTAAATCAAAGTCTAAAAACTAGATGTAATATTAAATCTAAACACATTAGTTGTAATACATGTCCTGCAATGAGGAAAACCATTTGATGTCCATAACTCACTACCAAAAAAATAATAAAAGCAATAATAGCTCGAGAGCTACCAGTGCCATGCCAACTGACCCAGCTGAGGCTCGAACCAGCGACCTTCTTGCTGTGAGGCGAGAGCGCTATCCACTGCGCCACCGTGCTGCCCCTATTTATGGCATTTCTTCCTAATTTAAAATTAAAATGTTGCAATTGAGAGCTTTTCATAAAGTAAAAGAGGTGCCATGTTTTTAAGGTGATGCGTTGGTTTGTATTCATTTCAAGACAACACCAAATTGGGCCTCACAGTGGCACAGTGGGTAGCACGTTCGCCTCACAGCAAGATGGTCACTGATCGCTGGTTCGAGCCCCGGCTGGGTCAGTTGGCATTTCTGTGTGGAGTTTGCATGTTCTCCCCGTGTTGGCGTGGGTTTCCTCCGGGTGCTCCGGTTTCCCCCAAAAGTCCAAAGACATGCGGTATAGGTGAATTGGGTAAGCTCAATTGTCCGCAGTGTATGAGTGTGAATGGGTGTGTATGGATGTTTCCCAGAGATGGGTTGCACCTGGAAGGTGTGATGATGTGATGAAAATGAATGAATGAATGAATGAACAACACCAAATTCTAATGTTTCAACTTCAGAAGAGATTATAAATATTTTTGGTGGAATATCTAAATCTCTCTTCTTTCCCACTGGATACAGGACTGCTCTAAAACTGTCATGTTTGGTTTCCATTCTAAAGATATAATAAAATATTACTCTATCACAAATTATTTTTTATAAACTATTTATTTACATAAGTGTAAAAAATAAGCGTTTTTTTCTATACACATTGAGTAAAGAGATATTAAAATCCACTGGGACCACATAAATAGGGATTACGTTCTGAAATCGGAGCTTTTAGAGTCTTTCATATTCATATTCAGCAGCTTCAAAATCTGTGGTGAATATTTGGTCTTCTCATATTCCCTTTCTCTGCTGTTTTCTCTCCAAATAGCGAGCACGAGCTTCTGTGATTGAGCTTTCATCGTTTCTCTTCTCCAGCTTTTTTGCTGCATCCTCTCTGGCCTCTGTTTAAACAAACAAAAAAGAAGTATTACAAAAACATGATGGAGTCCGACATAGCTCAGCATCTTCAAACGCACCTGCTTGTCTTTTTGCTGCCTCTTTCTTTTCCCACTGGACCATCTCTTCATCCGTTACTTCTTCTCTAGCGACGCTACTCAGCTCATAGACGTCGATTTCATGCAGTTTCGGTAGCAGGTCTTTCACCCAATCATAACGGATGGGGCAAACGGTTCTCACGTACACCCGTGAGGTCACCAACACGTCATGAAAGATGACCCAATCCAGCTGCAATTCTTGACCGAAGAGCTGAATAAAAGATTTTATTTAATTAAAATGGGTTTAGAACATTTTTTATGCACTTTAGGACGCGTTTAAAGGAACAGATTGATCAAAAATCATTCAGTCATTATTTGTTAACTCTAGAATTCAATGTCGTATGCCTTTAATGAGGTTTTGTTTAATTAATACAATGACTTTAAGTAAAACCACATCGTATACCCTCATAAAACATGGAATATCTGACCACATTTGATATGTCTTAGGTTGCACAGGTATATTTTTGGCAATAGCCAAAATACATTGTATGGTTAAAAAAAATAATAATTTTAATAATTTTAATTAAAAAAAAATCTTTTGACAAAAATCATTATAAATTAGAATAATTATGAATCATTATCATTGTAAATGTCCTACCGTAAAAGTATCCAAACTCAATTTGTGATTAGTAATATGCTAATCACTTCATTTAGACAAATAATCCACATGAACCGGAAGCTGTGACCATTACATTTTTTTTTCATATTGTGACGCAGTTCCTAGAGAAACCGAATATTAAATGAGAAAATAGTGGGCGTGGCTTGTTTTTTTCTACTGCAAGCTGATTGGTATAGTAAAGTAGGCATTTCATTCTGAAAGATCGGGAAAAGGGTTTCGAGAGAGTTATTACAATCTAACAGACACCTCCTGTTCACCATTTCTGTTTGTTGATATAGTGCTGTCAAACTGACAGTTGAAGGGGCGTGGTTAAGTATGTTAGCCACGCCCAATACCTCAGACAGATCTAATCTGAGAATTTAACTGAGCGCATTTTTAGATTTCAATTTTAGATTGCAAGGGCAAACTAATTTTTTTTCTTAATGACATGCACAGATCAATTGTTCGCCACAAAACTATCAATGTGAGCTAACAGAATCATATGGTTAGTTTTGATTTCATACATTTTTATTTTGTCAATATTGAATAATTTTTTTTTACTCTTAGATTCAGGATGTTCAAATAGTTGTATCTCAGAAAAATATTCTCCTAACCTAACAAAGTCTTCATCAAGGTAAAACATATTTATTCAGCTTCAATGTCATATTCATTTACCCTGGAACACAAACCCAGGCATAAATCTCAATTTCTAAAAATTTACACTTTCATTCATTCATTCATTTTCATTTCGGCTTAGTCCCTTTATTAATCTGGGGTCGCCACAGCGGAATGAACCGCCAATTTATCCAGCATATGTATTACACAGCGGATGCCCTTCCAGCTGTAACCCATCACTGGGAAACATCCACACACTCTCATTCACACACATACACTACGGACAATGTAGCTTACCCAATTCACCTATACCGCATGTCTTTGGACTTGTGGGGGAAACCGGAGCACCCGGAGGAAACCCACGCCAACACGGGGAGAACATGCAAACTCCACACAGAAACGCCAACTGACCCAGCCGAGGCTCGAACCAGCGACCTTCTTGATGTGAGGCGAACGTGCTACCCACTGCGCCACCGTGAGGCCCAAAATTGACACTTATAACTGGTTATGCGTTCCAGCGTCACATATATGATGTTACACTGAATCATTCTGTGGTCATTTCGAGTTTTTTTTACATTGCTGTTTGCTATGAACTGCATTAGTAACTTTAACTGTACTGTATTAGTAAAAGCAGTACATTTTTGACACATTTCTTCATACGTTTGTGAAGTGAAGAAGAAGGGCATACAACATTAAGGAAAAAATGCAAAATGAGTGAATTATTTTAATGTTTTTGATTAACTTAAGGATGGCTTTAATTACTCACACATGATGAAGGGTGAATGAGAACACTGGACCCATGTCCATCCATGGTGCAGAATGATTTCCCAATAGATCTGAGGAAAACAGAAAAGCTTTTAACATCGGCTTTGATAAATTCAGTTCATGTAATGAAATGACAGTATGATGCTCACCTCCTGGCTACATTGGTGAAATAGCCCAAACAAAGGCACTGTCTCAGAAGTTCACTTCTACTGCCCTCAAATCTCTCACGTGGAAAGTCCCTCTGCTACATAGAGAGTCAACAACAACAACTCAAATACATATTGAAGCAAATATTAGAGGTGCAATGATCCATATATTTGAACCAAAGACTTCTGGGCCCAATCCTAATTCTACCTCTTAGCCCTTCTTGATTCTCTTTTGGCTAAAGGTGTAGGTAAAGTGCCAGATAGCCCTTCAAACTAAGATTTTTCAAGATCACTCTACAAATGAAGGGGTATGAACATGCTGCTCAAACAAGCAAAGAGTCCAAGGATTTTGACAACAAACAAGCATCTGATTTATTCATAATTGGGTTTTAGGGACATGCTTTTGAAAGAAACGTAAAAAATATATATAATAATAATAAAAAATCTGATTAATAATAAATCTCTGGTGTATTGTTAATGTTGTTTACTTGTGGTTACAGCACATCCATGAATATAAGTACTGTGTAAATTAATATGCAGTGCAGTTTTGTGCTTTTTGCAACATGATACACCAGTTGTATTCAGGATGCCTGAGAAAACCTGGATTGTCATACATTATCGAGCTGAAAATGAACAAATACATGTCCAAATACAGTGCAAAGCAACTTTGGAAGTGATCAATCTGTTAAACGTTACTGCGCATGCGCCATTTGGACTGAATACTGCACATCAGAAAGTCACATCTCGTATGAGCTGGTCATTTTATCTACTGCCCATGCTGATGTAAATTAGAGACATCTAGTTTCATATAACTTAACCTGAATGAATTGGCATTGATTCCTAAAACCCAAGAAGTTCGCGGCTGTTATTCTAACCACAGAACGACGTCAACAAAACATCTTGATTAGCCGGGAAAGATTTTAAACATAATGAGTTTTTATTTTGTTTGTTTGTTTACTTGCTGGCCTCACGGTGGCGCAGTGGGTAGCACGTTCGCCTCACAGCAAGAAGGTCGCTGGTTCGAGCCTCGGCTGGGTCAGTTGGCATTTCTGTGTGGAGTTTGCATGTTCTCCCCGTGTTTGCGTGGGTTTACTCCGGGTGCTCCGGTTTCCCCCACAAGTCCAAAGACATTCGGTATTGGGTAAGCCTAATTGGGTAAGCTAAATTGTCTGTAGTGTATGTGTGTGAATGAGAGTGTGTTCCCAGTGATGGGTTGCAGCTGGAAGGGCATCCGCTACGTAAAACATTTGCTGGATAAGTTGGCGGTTCATTCCACTGTGGCGACCCCAGATTAATAAAGGGACTAAGCCGAAATGAAAATGAATGAATGAATGTTTACTTGCTTGCTTAACTTACTTACTAACACCATGCTACAGAGCTCAAAACCTGAATACGTAAAGACAATCATTGTTGTGTAGTGTTACACCTCTAGCACACATTATTGTAGAGAAGCTCTGAATGACCTGCTTGAGGCACAGAAGAATCTCCCTCAGCTGAGTCTCTACACTGAAGGCTGATTTCACCGCTCGCCAGTGGATCCAGTTCTCTTTACACCAGGCTGAAGGATTTTCACTATTAGAAGGACGAAAGACAGAATGAACACCAACATTTCACAAAGAGGTCTGGATTATATTTAGTCAGTGGGTCTAAATTCATCACCTCGCTCTGCATTTCTCGAAGACACAGAGCAGCATGAGGAAGTCGTTGGAGCCGCCAGCACAAGCTGCTATCTTTTTGTGTCTGACCTCTGCTTCCTTTTGTTTTTCTGGTTTACCTAAAAAGAACAATATTTGCTTTATCTAATGAAAGCCATGTTTGTAATGCTGCTGGAAAATGTATTTCAGCCGTCTTTGAATGCTGAAAGTCTGAAATCTTATGGTTTGCCACACTCACACTGAAATAATATATTTTAAACAAAAAAAGCTGAAGTGAACTGTCTCTTTAATGAAGCTTCTTATTAAATGTTGTTAAAATGTGAGCAAAAACCAGTCATAAGTGTCAATGTTTGTGAAATTAAGAGTAATACATCATCTGAAACCTGAATACATTTATGCATGGGTTGTTAGGGTTGGACAATACTTGGCCGATCTAATAAAAATCTCTATAATCCAAAGAAATATTGAGAATAAATCTAAATAATCTAAAAATTATTAGTAATGCGCTTTATAAATCAAAAACAAATTACGTTTTAATATATTTTTGATAGGAAATTTAAATATATAAATTATTTTATTTAAAAAAATGTGATTTTAAAAATGTGGTCCAGTGGAAATATTATTATAGAGAGAGAACTACATTGCAAGATTTTTTGGTATATAAACTATTGTTAGACTGAATTAAATATATTAGCGAATGTCTGCTGTGATAAATGTAAAAATTAATAAAAAATTATTATTATTATTTTTTTTAATCAAGACATTCTTACATACAGCGGAGGGGGAACATTTAAGCTGTATAACATTTTTACATTTCGTGTTTTTTATTAATTTTCTTTAGAAAATCCAGATAATTTGAGTCATATTTTGATTAAATTAGGGCTGGGCAAAGATTAATCACAATTAATCGCATCCAAAATAAAGTTTGTTTTGATATAATATATTCGTGTGTATACGTGATACACACACATACATAAAAACAAAACAAAATTTTGGTTACAAAGATATTTAAATGCGTATGTGTCATTTGTATCATATACATATTTTCTCTCTAAATATAAATGAATGTTTTCTCAAATATATGTATGCGTGTATTTATATATACACAATAAATATACACAGTACACAAACATATTCATTACGTCAAAACAAACATTTATTTTGGATGCAATTAATCTTTGACCAGCAAATGAATTAGAATAGAATGATTACCTGGTCGAATAAAGATATTCTCCACTGACAGCATGGCGGCCACAGGCAGCATTATGTCTTCACAGCCGAGAGCTGCAGCTTTGAGCAGTGCACGAGTAAGATTAGGAGGAAGAGGAAACTCCACCATCAACCTCCCCAGCATGGTCACTTCGCCTCTCCTGTAAAAAGAAGCTGATATTAGCACTCAATTTATTTAAAGAATCACTCACCCAAAAAAATATACTCTTCAGTAGAACATTAAATAAGACTTTTAGCTGAAACTATGGTTGTTGGGGATTCATAAAATGCAGATGTCGAGGGCTAAGAGCACTTTGACAGTCAAAAAATATATAAACAAATCAAAATGAAATTATACTTGGCTCCCGATAATAGACTGAGATCTTTTGAAGTCTGTGAAAGATCAAGATTAGTCTGTGCAAGAAACTTAACATTACTTTCTACATTATACTATATGAACCACATCCTGTTCAAACTGATGCAGTTTAATTCATTATTCACAAAATGTATGAATTTTACAAATCTCCAAGGACAGTTTCAGCAAAAAATCTTCTTTAATCTACTTCAAGATAAAAATGTCACCTAAATATTTAATGTGTTACATGTCCCAAGTAAATAAAACAGCACATTTACATTTTGGGGTGGCCTGTCCTTTTTACAGTTCCAGAATGTCAATATCAGCAGTACCAGGGTAAAAACAGGCTTAAACTGTAATGAAAAGCTTAAACTTTAAAAAGAAAAGCTTAAATCTGCTCATATTCTACAGTCTCAGTGGTTACTTCCAATGTACTTACAAAATAGGAGAATGGTTTGTGGGAGAACTCACCTGTCAATAGCGTCATACTGATACAGCTGTTTCAGAGCGTTCAGGATAAACCTTTCCTCTGGACAGTCGAGGTAAGGAAATCTAAATATACCAGAATTGTAAAACGCACGCACGCACGCACGCACGCACGCACGCACGCACACACGCACGCACACACACACAAAGGATGTATTCAAAATTTTCAGTATGAAATAGTTAGTTAAAGATAATGTAACAACATGCAGCCGATCGATACCTGATCACATCATGTACACCGAGACATTTTAGTGTGAGAATGACAGACGTAAGACTGGTGCGCTGAATCTCTGGGACGGTGTACTCTGGCATGCATGTATCCCAAAAGTCTTTACTGTAAATCCTGAAACATTTTCCTGCAGCCGTTCGTCCAGCCCTGCCTGCTCTCTGCTGAGCCTCGCTCCTGGGTGGAAACATCAGCTTTCATTAAAATTAAATATAACCCAAACCCAAAGGAATTGTATTCTTCTGATGGAACAAACTAACAATTTCCACACTAGCATAACCCACACTCATATCAAATTATTTATTTAGCATACTTTAAATAGTTTGTTTCAAGAGTTCACACTTAGATAATGCTCAACTATGATAGCAGGTTTGGCATGCTGTCCCGGGAGAGAACCCTGAGCTAGATGAGCCCAAGGTTCCTGCCTGGTCAAAGAGCATTAGGAGGGATACGAGATCAGGTATTTCTCGAGAGCCCCCAGTTTGTGTGTGTGTTATTTTTATTTATTTTTTTAATACACTGAGAATTGATTCAGTATGTATGCTTTAAGTGCTTGTGACAGTTATATCGATACATTTATTTACATGTTTTTAGACTGTGGGAGGAAACAGGAGTACCCGGGGAAAACCCACGCGAACACGGGGAGAACATGCAAACTCCGCACAGAGAGTGCCGACTGGTTCAATTGAACCTTTGGCCTTCCAGCTGCGAGGCAGCAGCGCCGGCCGCTGAGCCACCGTGTCGCCCGATCATAGAAATGAGGAAGAGGGAGAAGGGAAGGATAGAGGAGGTGGGGGGGTTCTAAAAATGAAGATAGGGAATGAGATTTAGGCAGGATATTTATAGTAGTTTTGGAATGATCTGATAGGCTAATGATTAGTGATAAGGATCAGCTGTAGTCGATCATATCACGTGTTTCTCTCGAAATTAGTTTGTGAAACTTCACTCATAACAAAAATGAAGGAAATAATAAAAAATAAAATGATAATTAAAAACATTCCATTAAATTATACAACAAATTATTCTATTACTAATTTCTAAAAAATATATATATATATTAATAATAATAATAATACAATTTTCCCAGGTGACTCACTTGGAAATTGGTACCACTTCCAAAATATCCAATCCAACCCTTGTGTTGTGATTTAGTTGTTTTACAAATCCACTGTCAACTATGTACCTGTAAGACAAGAAAAATAAGTTACACTTAAATCAAACTACAACACTTTCACCATTTCACTTATTAAGTAATTGAAGTTTCTACCTGATCCCATCAATTGTGAGTGAAGTTGCAGCAATATTTGTCGCTACCACACACTTCCTCACACCTTTTGGTGCGGGTTGGAAAATTTGTCTTTGTTGATCTGTTAAAAAAAACCACAAACATTTATCAATTTATGATTATATTAAAGATAAAATTTTCTCTTTTTAAAGATGTGCCCACCTGTTGGCATGGATCCATATAAAGAAAGTATAAGAAGCCCATCAACGCTTCGATCATGAACATCGTAACGATAGTCTAAGATCTCAGCCTTCTCAAAGAGCAAATCACAGGCTTTCTCGATTTCAGACTGTCCTGTTCAAAACACAAGCACAAAGCTACAAACTACAGAGAAATATTGGAAATATCATATGCATACAGTCAAGCCCGAAATAATTCATTCATACTCCAGGCAAATTCTGACCAGCAAGGCTTTTTTTTATTAAATGACACAGGCTTCTACTAAAAGATAATAAGATGAGATACAATAGGCATCATTGTGGGGAAAAAAAATATTTCCCAGCTGTTATTTACATTTGAACAAAAAGTGGAAGTCAGAATTTGCCAGTGAGGAGAATAATTTCAGGCTTGACTGTATATACAGTATTCAGCATACGTGAGTACATCCCTCACAAATCTCTCTTTTAAATTCATATTTTCTATAGGACGCTTAAAATATTATATTTGTACATATACAGTAGAGTAGTCAGTACTGAAGCCAAATCTGGAGCTACTATAACAAAATACCTTATGATGATAACAGCCCAAATATTAGTAGCCCATAAATTTGTGTTAAGGAAGAACATAAAATAACTCTTTAAAATAACACTAAAAAGAGCAAAAATAAAGAAAACATAACCTAAATAACATTTTGTTGAAATTTTGTAGTTTGTAATTTTTTGCAATATTTCACATGAATTTAAATTAAATGTATAATTTTTCTATTACTAAGGATGTTCTGTGACTAAAACATTATTTTATACATATATCAGTTTCATAAATCTGTTCAAATGCACTAAAATATATTACCTATATACATTGAGAAATAGATAAAAATATTTCTTATCAAAATGGGGTGTGGGCCTCACAGTGGCGCAGTGGGTAGCACGTTCGCCTCACAGCAAGAAGGTCGCTGGTTCGAGCCTCGGCTGGGTCAGTTGGCGTTTCTGTGTGGAGTTTGCATGTTCTCCCTGTGTTGGCGTGGGTTTCCTCCGGGTGCTCCGGTTTCCCCCACAAGTCCAAAGACATGCGGTATAGGTGAATTGGGTAGACTAAATTGTCCATAGTGTATGAGTGTGAATGGGTGTGTATGGATGTTTCCCAGAGATGGGTTGCAGCTGGAAGGGCATCCGCTGCGTAAAACATATGCTGGATAAGTTGGCGGTTCATTCCGCTGTGGCGACCCCAGATTAATAAAGGGACTAAGCCGAAATGAAAATGAATGAAAAATGGGGTCTACTCATTTATGCTGATCACTGTGTGTGTGTGTGTGAGTGTGAGTGTGAGTGTGAGTGTGAGTGTGAGTGTGTGTGTGTGTGTGTGTGTGTGTGTTATATATATATATAAACTTGAAAATACAATCATAAATAAAATTGTATATGCATTTATAATAAATTTTTAATAAATAAATATAAGATAGAATTATATAAAAAGAATACTATTATTATAACCATCATCATCATACATTTTTAAAAGACAGCACAGTGAAGTTAATATTTTTGTGGAAACCATAGTAGATTAGGATTTGTGATCACCTAAATGCATTTCTTTTACAAATCTGAACTTACCAGTCAGAAAGACCAAAATATCACCGGCTGCTTCATTTGTGTGGACATCTAAAGTCATCTTCACCACCTGTGGATCACAAACAGCATGCAATTACACCGTGTGAAGAGTATAGCAGGTTTTAACCACGGTTTCTTTTCAAATACACCATTTGTAATAAAGCTCGTAAAAATGTCTATAGTCAAAACACACCTCTTTGACATAGACAGAACTTTCTTTGTCTTTTGGACCAATCAGATTGCAAAATGTCTCCTTCACTGGATATGTACGTCCAGGAATCGTGAATACAGGACAGTTTCCATAGAAAGAGCTGAGCTTTTCCGTTTCTAATGTTGCTGACATCACAACCACTTTCAGGGGTGTTTTATTGCCCCGAGATCCCTTTAACAGAGTCTTCTTGAGTAGCCCAAGCAAAACATCCTACAAAATAAAAACATTTATGAAAGACTTAGTGATAAGGTACCAGTGTATTATTTTTATAGGGGTGTACAATATTGATATCTTTTTTAAATGTGGCACCAGTAAAAGAGAACAAATCACTCGAATGAATCTTTTAATTAATGACTCATTTAGATAGGGACAAATCAATTGAATCATCTAGATACAAAGAAAGCAGCATCCAAATATCCCTATGACAATTCAATACAGTGGGTGAAAACAGCATTGCAAAAGTGCATTTACTGCATTCAAAATACTTTGAATACCCAGATGACCTACAGGAATCTTTTAACAAAACTAAAGTTTGATATCTTTCAAAGATTTAACAAAGTTCCCAAATGAACCCAAAAAGTCCACCTACTGTATTCAGGCTCCTCTCGTGGGCTTCATCCAGGATCACAATGCTGTATTGCGTTAAGCTGGGGTCTGCAAGAATCTCCCTCAGCAGACAGCCATCTGTCATGTATTTAATCATAGTGTCCTTATAACAAGAAAAAACTGATTAATTACATAAATTTAACTAAATGCAAATGACCAGGCTTTTTGGCTGAATTTTAAAAAATGCAAATTTAGTATTTTAACATCAAATATATTATTCAAAGAAATATCTAACATGCTTGTGCTTGAAATCATGCTTTTTGTTGTTATCTACACATATTTACCATATTTATCTACTACCTAAAATGATCAAATGTGTAAATATCCTAAAATGTTAAAAAAAAAACGTCAAAATAAATAAATAAGAGTCTCACAATGCAAAAAGAACAAAAACTAAAATTAAATATTTGAAAACATTTTAGGCAGTAAAATAAGAAGAAACTAAATGATCCATATTTCAAGTTCAAAAATCTAAGTGTAAATAACATGTGTCCTGAATTATTGTTTTATTTTTATATTAATTTATTTATAAATAATTATAATGTATATATTATATTTATTATAGGAAAAAACTCATGCTTGACATAACTGCTTAAAAAAGCAGATTAAAACACACAATATTGCAAAATACTACTACAGTTGCAGTCTTTAGTGTCAGATGATCGTTCAGAAACCACTCTACTATGCTTTACTGCTGAATATACACATTTATATCAGTGTCATTATTGTAATTATCAATGCTGCTTGTTATTTTCTTTTTTAAATGTTTGATGAATGGAAAGTTCAAAACACAAATCTTTTTGTAACATTATATGTATTTACTTTGTAATTAATTTATTGCATCCTTGCTAAATACAAGTATTAATTTCTGTAAAAAAAAAAAAGTGATCTCAAATCCTTAAACGGTAGTGCATGTTCTCCAGTTTCCTATATAGAATATTACCTGCTATAGAGAAACAACTCTTATCCTTTTGATTATCATTAATATCCTCTTATCCTTATTTCTTTTGGGTGCAGTTTACGTTAAAGAATTCCTACAAAGTATATTGAATACAGTGTCGCAAACTTTTTGGTCACATCCATAAGGCATTTTTATTTTACTCATTTATTTTTCTGATCCCATAACTCTGTGGGTAGTTGTTTTTAAAAATATAAACGGATGTTAACATATACTTTCTATATGAATTTATGTTTTAGGATTTTACTGCAAATGTCACATCCATATTGCTGGATTTGCTCAGGTGAGTGTTTGTTTTTTCCTAACTTGCCTTTGTAGAGCAGTCATCAAAGCGCACTTGGTAGCCCACTTCTTCACCCAGCCTGACCCGCATCTCACTGGACACTCTCTGGGCTACAGTGATGGCAGCAACCCTCCTGGGCTGAGTCACACCAATCCTGCCATTCCTGCAAAGACCTGGACAGAATAAAAAGCAGACATCCTGAAGGTCAGATCTTCTGTACAAGTCATTTTTTTAACTGTCAACTTATGACACGGCCCCTATATTGTTTAAATGTGGTACAGTTGGTTTTATTCGCTCATTCAGACTTTCTCCTTAATATTGTATTATTAGAAAAGTATTCTTTGAAGATTCTAAATAGGGAAATCATAATAGCAGCCAAAGTCCTACTTGCATGCTATTTCTGACCAGTTATTCAAAGTAGCATGGTGAACAATATAGGGGGAGTCTCACAAGTCATCACTGAACGAATGTGTGAATATAAAACCAACTTTACCTCAATTATTGTTTACCACACTACTTTTGAATATTCGGTATAAAATCGCATGCAAGTATAATATATAAGAATATAAAACCAACTTTAACCCAATATTCCCCTAGTAACGTTACAACTGACCTGCTTTATACAAGTACTGAGGTAGCTGAGTGGTTTTTCCGCTGCCAGTTTCACCCGTTACGATCAGGAACGTGTTTTCCTCCACAGCCTGAACAAGTTTGTCCTTGTACTGATAAATAGGAAGCTTTTTTGATTCATGGTGCTCTGTTTCACTGATCTTCTTCTTTGTTGACATGTCTCTGTGTGCTGTTCCTCCGCTTCCCCACGTTGCTCAAATTTGGGACGACGAATTCAAAGAGCTCGACAAGATATTACGTTGTCATAATCATTAGAAAGAAACTCGATATATGCTTTATAAGAGTTTAGTTCATCTTGGTTTCAAGATGTTACTTGGTCTGTTTTACCTTGATGTTCGCTCGAACTCGGATCTTTTTCCTCACAGATCAGGAAAACTCACCAGCGCCACCCGCTGCACTGGGTGCAGAGTATGCTTTCTGCTAATGCTTGTGTAGGCGATGCTAATGATTACATTCAGTAAACAAATCAAAATATCTAACAAAGTATCTCATTAAAATGTATCTAATATCTGAAAATTGGAACACAATTTACAATTTTTTGAAGTAATGACAACGAAGGTTGAATGTAAGGTTAGAAAGTGCTGATAATAAAATGCACACAGTTTGTAAAGCAATTCAAGAGAGGTAACAATATAAGTTCAATCTTTGCAGCACATAAACCAACATGTATGTGTCACTTAACAAATATTGTAGAAACGAATGACATTGAACATCAACATTTATTGATATACTGAACTGTTTAGTTTGATACAGACAAAAAAGTATTCTGTGCTCTGTGGAACTGGATTCTGTCATCCCAGTCGGACTTTCCGATGGCTTCATTCTTCATATATTGGGTTTTTAAACTGGTAGGCTGCTGGAGAAAATACATAAATAAAATATATAGCCTATAAACAATATTTCAAAAATATTCATACAACATAAATGACCATTCAAAACTACAAAAACAAAAATTACGCTTTTGTTTTTTCCGTTTTTTGCCAGCATTGGTTGGAATGGAAAGCTCCGCCTGGTTGACTGAAATATTGAATATATATTGTATTATTTTCATTTCTAGAACACACAGCTAATATGTTATCCTTTAAGCATAAATATGATCTTACCATAGTATGGTTTTACATCTGACGAATGACTAGTTGGCTCAGGAACAGCTCTGAAGACTGTTTTTTTCCAAATGATGAAAATGTTTTTAGTTATTTGGCTTGTATTTATCAAATAAAAGAATAAAAAAAGGAAGAGTCACCTTGCTGAGGATGTTGCCCGTGCTGCACAGCAGAACTGGGATTTGATGCAGGTATATCATTTTCTTGATATAAAAAAAACACAATACCATTTTCCCCCAACAAATCAAAGTAAAAAGCTATTTATTTGAAACAAACTTGAAATCCAGTCAGAGTCTAACAGTGCAGATGTCACAAGTCACAAGTAATAAACAATTAAAATATAAAACACATACCATAAACAACTGAAGGTCCCCTTCTCGGACCTTCACAAAAAGGATTAAACCATAAACATGTTTATTCTCATTTTAAAATAAATTTTGGCAGCATACAAACACCTACTGTCGTCAGTGTAAACAAACCTAACAAAATCATGCAGGCCTACTGTAATTTTCTGCATGTGGGAAATTCCACTGAATGGGTATGTATAAAAATGCATGAAAATGAAATCTAAAATACATGTTATTATTAATCAAAGTGTCCTCAAATGTAACAAATTGCAAAATTTTGAATATATAAATAAAATAATTTTTAGAAACTATGAACACTAAAAAATAGCAGTTGTTGCATGTCTCAACTCCCTGCATATAATTTGCTAGAATATATTGTTTAAAATCCTTCCTATTTTGTTTTATTTACATGCCGTTTTATATCCAATCAATAATTTCCTATTTTAATAACATTTTTGACAAAATACAAATTTTAGTGGTGTCCGCAGGTTTTCACTCATTACTGTTACCCTAACACATTTCCCCCTCTGATTAACTTGGAACATTCCATAAGGCATATTTTCAACAGGAAGTCGCATCATCCAGATCTTTTAAAGACATGGGAAGACCAAAGTTAACTCTTCTCATTTTGTTTTCAATATATTTGATGATATTTCAACTGTGTGAGCGATGGTCAATCTCATCATACCGTCCTGTTACTTAAATAATTTTTAGATGTTATTTATTTGTTATTAAAAATACATATGTTTGATAAATCACTAAAACTTGCTCCGTATCCTCATGCTATTAGCACGTGTGCCATGTGGCTACTTAGAATGTATCTGCTAATTATATGCTAAAAAACTCAGTCCTGTTACCCTCAGTCCTGTTACTCATATAAGCCATAACAGGACTAATAGTAACAGGAGTGAGTTGCATTCTCTGGGGCATATATTATACTGCAAAAATGTGTTCATGTAAGATGATTTACTTGATCCTTTTAGGTTTTACAGTTACCATTACTTATATTGTAAATATCACATGTATTATTCATTCATTCATTCATTTTCTTTTCGGCTTAGTCCCTTTATTAATCTGGGGTCGCCACAGCGGAATGAACCGCCAACTTATCCAGCATATGTTTTACGCAGCGGATGCCCTTCCAGCTGCAACCCATCACTGGAAAACATCCATACACACTCACTCATTTACACACACACACATACACTACGGCCAAATTAGCCTACCCAATTCACCTATAGCGCATGTCTTTGGGCTTGTGGGGGAAACCGGAGCACCCGGAGGAAACCCACGCCAACACGGGGAGAACATGCAAACCACACAGAAATGCCAACTGACCCAGCCGAGGCTCGAACCAGAGATCTTCTTGCTGTGAGGCGATTGTGCTACTGACTGCACCACTGCGTCACCACCAATAAATTAAACTTGATTTGATTTAACACAATGCCATGCAGTTGAAGTCAAAATGATTAGCCCTCCTGTGATATATATTTTCTTCTTTTTCAAATATTTCCCAAATGATGTCTAACAGAGCAAGGATTTTTTCACAGTATTTCCTATAATATTTTTTCTTGTTGAGAAAGTCTTAATCGCTTTATTTCAGATAGAATAAAAGCAGTGTTCATTTTTTTTTATAAACCATTTTAAGGTCAATATTGTTAGGCCCTTAAGCAATATTTCTTTCAATTGTCTACGGAAAAACTATTATGTTTAGAAATGTGTTGAAAAAATCTTTCCATTAAACAGAAATTGGGGGAAAAATATACAGGGGGGCTTATAATTCTGACTTAAACTGTATCTAATGCTTTTACACTTCACCCAAAATGTGCTTTTAATCTTACCTGTTATAAATAGTGCTCAGCTTCTCTGTTCACACTGATCATTTCATCAGGAGCCACAGGTATTCATTTCGTTTCCCTCTATATATTTTTTTACTCTTAAAGTGTAATTGACTAGCATATCACAACATTTTCAGCTAAATATATTCCTTAATGTTATACAGAAGAAAAAAAGTCACCTATATTGTGGGTCAATTTAACGTACCTTGTGTGATTGTAAAAAAAAAGTGATGTTTCTCACCCCGGTTGTTTCTGTCATGTCTGCTTTCGTCAGCGGGATAGATGCCTATACATGTGGAACGATTTTCATGAAAATAAAGAAACTCCATACAGAAACACACTGTTGAACGTCGGATATATTACATAATGCTCACCTTCACTGTGTGCTACATTACCAGAGTTAGACTCAGATGATTTATCCTTTCCTGTAAAAGAGAAGATCTACTTTCAGAGCTGAAGCACACTTTATAACATTCATTTGTGAAAATATTGACTCATTTAGGAAGCGAGTAAGAAATCAGCACTCACCAAATAATTTTGAAAGCATGCTGAATACAATGAAGAGCAGGATAAACAATCCAGCTCCGGCAGCAAAGTAGAACCAGGGATTTAAATAATATCCTTCAACATGGAAAAATACAGACTATTAGATATATGTGAACAGTACTGTATACATTGCTGTTTGGTTATCCAGAGGTTACCTCACCATAGTAAATAAATGGTTTACCATCATATCATATAATTTAAATACAAAATGCTCTATTTATGTTTTGAAAAGGGCCTCACGGTGGCGCAGTGGGTAGCACGATTGCCTCACAGCAAGAAGGTCGCTGGTTCGAGCCTCGGCTTGGTCAGTTGGCATTTCTGTGTGGAGTTTGCATGTTCTCCCTGTGTTGGCGTGGGTTTCCTCCGGGTGCTCCGGTTTCCCCCACAAGTCCAAAGACATGCGGTATAGGTGAATTGGATAGACTAAATTGTCCGTAGTGTATGAGTGTGAATGGGTGTGTATGGATGTTTCCCAGAGATGGGTTGCAGCTGGAAGGGCATCCACTGCGTAAAACATATGCTGGATAAGTTGGCGGTTCATTCCGCTGTGGCGACCCCAGATTAATAAAGGGACTAAGCCGAAATGAAAATGAATGAAGTGAAGTGAATTTATCGTGAATAAGGGCAATTCACTGTGTGGTGTACCTCAGTGACAAAACACATAACATGAATAGTGTTATATAGTAAATGTTCACTGCATTATAGTATTGTGTGTTACTCTGATTGTGTTTATGTGTACGGCCCTGTGCATCATCAATAGCCTATAGGAGTATTGGACATTTTTGAGTGACAAAAGTAAGAAAATGTTGAAAAACAAGTACAGTAAAATTTTATCATATTCATGTACAATTTAATCAATTCTATACTATATAACGAATGACCTAAAATGACATTTTAAGCACAGACTGCACCTAAAATCTGTTTTGGATTTTGAATATATACTGATAATTACCATAATAAGGCAGTACAACACACACACACACACACACGTTTGTTTTTGTGAAAAGTGGGTACATTACTTAGGTTTCCATTCAATTTATACTGTCCAAACCGTATATTGTATTGGCCTAACCCCACCCTACCCCTAAACTCAACCATCACAGGAGACAGCTGTGTACAGCTTTACTCTCTGAATAAACTCATTCTGTGTGATTTATAAGCTTTTTGAGAAATGAGGACGTCAGCAATGTCCTCATATTTCACCCCTTTTTGTAATACCTGTGTTATACCTATGTCATTATGCAGATTTGTGACCTGACATGTCACAAAAACACGTACACACACACACACACACACACACACAAAGAGACAAAATTTCCTAACATAAGCTAAGCTACACTGTAAAAAAAAATATCAGTAACACTTTACAATAACAGTACATGAATAATGATGTGTTAATATGCAAACTAAACATTATTTTATTATGAGTTAATAATGAGTCAAGGAGCACACAAATCATGAACTTTACCTACAACATCATTACAACATCACATCATCAACTCATTGCTAACTACTCATGAACTCCTTATGCGCGTCCGTCTAGTGCGTTTACACTGAATAACAATAAAAAAGTGTTCTGTCAACATCAACATGAGCAGTTTAAACACAGGAGTTCATGAGTAGTTAAGGATGAGTTAATGATGATGTGCCCCTCCAAGTAAAGGCATGACATAATTATACATTAAGAGCTCACGAGTTTATGTCAATGACATTTAGCTTAAACTTAAATGTTAATTAAAACATTAACACCATGTACTAACAAGTAATTAAGGTAGCCGTTCTTCACACATGAACTCTTGTGGCTCATGTTGTGGCTCATGTTGTAGTTAAAGTTAGTACATGATTAGTGGCCTCATCATTAACTCATAATAAAGCAATGTTTAGTTTACATATTAATACATCATTATTCATGTACTGTTATTGTAAAGTGTGACCAAAATCTGTATTTTGTGTTTTCTATTTGTTTACAGTTGTGAATTGCATTATGGGATCTTGATCTCTGCTCTGTTGACTTTTGATGTTGAAAATTCAACTCTACAGTTTAATAAAGTGACTTTTATTGACATGTTAGTAGTTTGTAATAATATAAAGTATAAGAAATGATATAGAGAAATGCATCTGTAAAATAATAGAAAATGTACTGACAGGTCATATACAACACCAACCCAGACAATATATCAGTTTAAAAATGTTAAATAAAAGTCACTTTTCAATGTTAAATGTTGTTGGAAGGATGAACAAGGTCACATAATGCAATTCAAAAGCATAAATATAAAGGGAAAAAACTAAAAATAACACATGAATCGCAAAATATGGAAAACTGTTAATTTACGGATATTTTTTACAGTGACATAAAACACAAAAGGTGTCTAGATTCATTCCTACAAAACATTTAGTAACACAAATGTCACCTAAATAAAGCAATACACATTATTTTAACAACAGATGACCCTGATGTCACCATCCTGCACTTTGTCTCCATTCCCCTAGAGGTCCCCGTGTTTCCCCTCTGCCTTAGTTCTTCCTCATGTGTTCTCGTTTACTTAATTTCGATCACCTGTGACTTGTTCCAGCCTGGGTTTTTGAGTCAGCCCCAGTGAACTTGCCTTGCGTTCTCTTGATCTCCTGAGCTACGTCTAGTAAGACTTTTTTATTTTCCCTGTTGCTTGCTGCCTTATTGTCTATTTGTTTTCTCCCCTCGTGGAGTTTTCTTTGTATGTTTATTATAATGTTAAAACATTTTGTATACCTCATTCTGAGAAAAACCTAAGTTGTCTGTTTTGCTACCTCATTTTTGAGAATGGAAAAATGGAATGGGGAAGGAATGACAAAGCCTTAAGGGTCTGCTTTTAGGGAGGATTAGCTGAATCTCTTCAAGATGAGTTGGCCATCCGGGAACCAGCCAAAGACCTCGAATCCCTTATTGATATGGCTATTTTCCTTGATAATCATCTGAGAGAACGGAGAATGACTTGAGCCAGAGCATCCTAGTCCCAAGATCCTGTTCGCAAACCTGTATCTCCAGTTCATGCCCCACCAGTCAGATTCTTCTCAGTCAACGAACAGGCTCCCAATCCTCCAGAAGATATGCAGCTAGATCGTTCCAGGTTATGTCTGGTCACTTCCGGTCCACTTGTCTGGAACTGTCAGGAAACGATATTCCCCACCTAGTTACAGGAGGACTGTGATGGGGAAAATAAGAGCTCCTCCTGCCAACACAGTTCTAGCACTTCAAGCCATTCTGTCCTGGGAGAGCCACCAGCTTCCAATCCAGTCAATGATCGATTCAGGTGCCGCAGGAAATTTCATGGATCTGTCCTTGGCCAAGAAACTTAAGATCCCTACCCACCTTCTCCTTCATCCCCAGGCAGTAACTGCATTGAATGGTAGACCACTAGATCCCGGCAAAGTAACTGAGGCCACTCAGACCCTGAAACTTACCATTGCTAAACATCAGCAGGAGGAGACTTTCTACCTTATTGACTCTCCAGAGTATCCCGTCATTCTGGGTCATCACTGGCTGCACAGGCATAATCCCCAGATCAACTGGTCTATTCTAGGTTGGAGTCCCTCTTGTCACTTCACCTGTTTAACCCAGAGCCCCTCAGCCCCTCATCCTGTGCCTCAAGAGTCTGTAGACCTGTTTCAAGTTCCCACTGTCTATCATCAGTTTAAGGCAGTGTTCAGTAAGTCGCGAGCCACCTCTTTGCCACCTCACCGCCCATACGACTTCTCCCTGGTTCCTGTCCTCCCTGAGGCAGAGTCTTCTCCTTATCTCCCCTTGAACAGGCTGCTATGTATGCTTATATCAAGGAGTCACTGGCAACTGGCATCCAAGCCTCCACTTCCCCTGCTGGTGCTGGCTTCTTTTTTGTGAGGGAGAAGGATCGGGGGCTTAGGCCATGTATCGATTACCGAGGTCTCAACAAGATAACAGTTCATAATTAATATCCCCTGCCTCTTTTGGCTACTGCTTTTGAGCTGCTACAAGGAGCTTCCATTTTTACTAAGCTGGACCTTTGCAACACCTACCATCTGGTGCGGATACGGCATGGAGATGAATGGAAGATGGCCATTAACACCCCCACAGGTCACAATGAATATCTGGTTATGCCATTCGGGCTTACCAATGCCCCTGCCGTGTTCCATGCACTTATCAATGACTTCCTCTGAGACATGTTAAACATATTTGTATTCGTTTATCTGGATGATATACTAATATTTTCCAAGTCAGTGGAGGAGCACGAGGGGCACGTCAGCAGGGTTCTCTAAAGACTCCTTGAAAATCATCTCTTTGTCAAGCCAGAAAAATATGAGTTTCATGTAGTTCAGACTAAGTTTCTTGGGTACATTGTCACCCCTGGTCACCTGGAGATGGATCCTAGTAAGATTAAGGCTGTTCTCAACTGACCTAATTCAACCACAGTTAAGGAGGTGCAACGGTTTGTGGGTTTTGCAAACTTTTACAGGAAGTTTATCAGGGATTTCAGCTTGGTGGTGGCTCCCTTGATAGCACTGACAAAAGGGAGGATGAGTCAAGATTTACTGGGGTCCTGAAGCAGCAGGCGCCTTCCAGGATCTCAAGTAACTTGTGGAGTTTTGTTTGTATGTTTATTATAATGTTAAAACATTTTGTATACCTCATTCTGAGAAGAACCTAAGTTGTCTGCTTTGCTACCTCATTTTTGAGAAGAATCTAAGTTGAATTTTTTTTCTGAGCTGGAGCAGGAAGACCCAGGACACAGCCAGAAAGATGGCCCAAGGCGAAGTCGAGGAAGGGAGGGGCTATGGAGAAGGAGTGGCTGCCAACTCCTCCAGAGGGCAACGCTGGCAGGCAGCACCCTAAAGCGAGCTCCATCTTTTGGGCGAGGGCGAGCTGGGGGGTTGGCTGACTGCAGCAGTGCTGGAGCTGGCTGACAGGCTGAAGTCTTTGGTTGGACTAGGAGAGGTGGAGCATGTGGGAAGTTACTCACGACTCTGCAGCTTGGAACTTCAGGAAATACAGGTGTTAAAAAACTGTCTGGGAACAGTTGACACGGAGATACATCTTTGCTGTCTGGAAACAGCGGAAGGGGCTTGACTGTAGAGGGGGGTGGGTGGGACTCTCGCAAAACCCGCTGAGGTCCGCCAGGACTCCCTCTTTCGGCAATGTTGCCGGCTCACACACCTGGTCAGACGGTGTTTTGAACTCCTCCTGCTCGGTGTAATTCTGCTCTGTCGCTCTAGATGGCGATGGCTCGTACTCCGCGGGTGGCTCTCCATCTGCGGTGGGCTCTGGCAAACGCTCCCTGCAGATGGGTGGTGTTTTGCTGGTCACTGGGTCGGGAGTGGCACTGACGAGGTCTTCCTCCGTGCAGACGGTGAATGGCGATCCATTCCTCGCCAGTGTCCACTCCACATAAGTGGCGATAATGCCCCGAGGACCATCTTCGGACGGCCGTGCTCTGCAAGCGGTGTTGAGGCTGGTGTTAAAAAACACGCAGAGCACGTCGCCCGCATAGCTGGTGAAATTAGCTACACAAATTTATTTACAAACACTCATTCACTTCAAGGGCACTGGAAACACAGGAGACTCAGGAAAGACATGGGGTGAAGACAACATGGAATGACGATCAGACAATACAATACCGGACAAAGGACTGGACCAAACACAGGAGTATAAATACAAGGACCATGATTAAACTGATTACATACAGGGGATGACCACAGGTGAAACTAATGAACATGGGAAACGGCGGGAAACAGAACAAAGGAATCACATGACATGGAACACAACACAGAACAGACACCTGACACATCCACAGTACAGCTTCTCGTATATTTCCATGCACTGAACTTACCCTGAGGTGAATGATGCTGTATAACTGTGATCTTCACTCTCCAGCATTCACTGTTCAGCTCACAAAAGTACGTGCCGACCTCTGAAGACTCCAGATCATGGATGAGGATGGAGAAGTTTCCTTCCTTGAATAAAAGCGGAAAAGCATTCACTCGTCCTTCTCTAGGATTATCAAAGTAGATTCTGCCATCAGCAATGATCTTTACAAGAGTGTCTCCACTGTTTGGGTGTCTCCAAATCACTGTGTCATTGTTCAAGCTTGTATTAAAGTGACACGGGAGAAAGACTTGAGATTTCAGAGAGGCATTGATGCTGACATCTGTGCATCTTTCACTCAAGCAGCTCAGAGCTAAACAGAAGAGCATCAAAATATAGCTGATTTAGTACCATATAACACATTTACATCTTTTATTAAAGTCAAAAATCGCTATAAAGAACTGTCTGGTTCAATAACTTTAAACAAAGAAATATAAAAGTCAATATAAAATACATATACACTGAAAAGAAAAAGATTTATTAGATTTACTACATTTTTGTAAGGTAAGCGGTTGCAAACAATTTATATGGGCTGATTTTCAACAAACAAATTAAAGTTAATAATGTTCAACCTAATTAGTTTGTTTAAATTCAGCCCATATAAATTGTTTTAAGAAAAAAATGTAAATCAAATGAATAATTTTTGTCAGTGTATATTTTTACGTTTCCAAAATTAATTAAAATAACGATATAAAAAAGATAATTAAATACATGTAAAGAAAAACATTTGCCTACCATTTAATGACACCAGAGCACCGACAAATATCCAAAGGCGTGAAATGTTCATGATGCATGTCATTCAAGATGTCAAGAATAAAAGACCAAGACAGAGATGGAGAATGTGTAGGCTGATGTCCTTCACATGCTACTTCCTGTAAAATACACATGCAAAGCCTTAAAGTCTGAGTGTGTGGCGATTTCACAGCTCATGTGACACGTCGTTAAATATCATACGTCAGATTAGTGATGCAGCTACCACCTGACAGTGAAAAATGTGCTTTACGATGCATTTGACAACAATAAGAGCTAGATTTTATTATGCATTTGTGTGTTTTGAGGTTGCAGAATCAAATGATGGTCTATTTGACCTCAGGTAAACAGGTTTTCATTTTTACCACATCCTGTCACAAAGACAAAGTCAGATGTTAAAAGCATGTTGCAAATGAGCAAGTAAACAGCATAGCCTATGCTAGAGATCATTCTTGTCCAGCTCGTTCACGAAACACTCTATCACCACTTTCTGACAGGACTGACATCTCTGCTTTAATTTGCATATTATTAATTATTCATCATTCAGAAACAGTATCAAACAACATGTACATGAAGTATGCATATTTATTTGACTGAACTGAAGTTTTACTGTAATGAACCGAGCGGCAGGGTTTCCCCTTATTCGGAAACAGTGCGTGACTGTATCGTTTATTTTAAGATTCGCTTGCAAAAAACCGCAACAAGCACAATCGAAAGTAAAGCTGCATAACATTTCCTATAAATGGTCTTAACATAACACTGGAGGGGGCCTCACAGTGGCGCAGTGGGTAGCACGTTCGCCTCACAGCAAGAAGGTCGCTGGTTCGAGCCTCGGCTAGGTCAGTTGGCGTTTCTGTGTGGAGTTTGCATGTTCTCCCTGTGTTGGCGTGGGTTTCCTCCGGGTGCTCCGGTTTCCCCCACAGTCCAAAGACATGCGGTACATGTCTTGGGTAGACTAAATTGGGTAGACTAAAATTGTCCGTAGTGTATGTGTGTGAATGGGTGTGTATGGATGTTTCCCAGAGATGGGTTGCAGCTGGAAGGGCATCCGCTGCGTAAAACATATGCTGGATAAGTTGGCGGTTCATTCCGCTGTGGCGACCCCAGATTAATAAAGGGACTAAGCCGAAATGAAAATGAATGAATGAATGAATGACACTGGAGGTTTACACTTATTTTCTTGACAGTGTAGCGTAGATGACTCTACACTCTCGGAAAAAAGGTATACGGTGGTACAAAGAATGTTCCTTAAGGAACAGTGATATTGAACCTTATATGGTACAGAACAGACCTCTTATGATACAGTTATGTATCTTTTATGGTACAATTAAAATGAAGGTACACAGCTGTTCTCAGAAAAAGGTACATAAGTGTTGGACAACTCCTTTACAATATCTATGAGAACAAATATTACTGGAAAGGCAAAGTGATTTTATGAATAATCTCCATATTAAAACATGAATCATCATTTTAAAGTACATGCTTAAAGAAACTCATAAACATGAATTATTAAGTTTATACAAAACAACTGGTGGGCCTCACGGTGGCGCAGTGGGTAGCACGATCGCCTCACAGCAAGAAGGTCGCTGGTTCGAGCCTCGGCTGGGTCAGTTGGCGTTTCTGTGTGGAGTTTGCATGTTCTCCCCGTGTTGGCGTGGGTTTCCTCTGGGTGCTCCGGTTTCCCCCACAGTCCAAAGACATGCGGTACAGGTGAATTGGGTAAGCTAAATTGTCCGTAGTGTATGTGTGTGAATGAGTGTGTATGGATGTTTCCCAGTGATGGGTTGCAGCTGGAAGGGCATCCGCTGCGTAAAACATATGCAGGATAAGTTGGCGGTTCATTCTGCTGTGGCGATCCCAGATTAATAAAGGGACTAAGCCGAAATGAAAATGAATGAATGAATGAATGAATGAAAACAACTGGTAAAAGAAAACTAAAGGTATTGTAAACAAAACATTTAAGGCATTTTTAATAAACATTTGGCAAGCATTTTCTGATAAATACATTTTCATTACTGATACCTGCAGCTTTTTGACCTGCAGCTTTCCACTACACACAGGAGCTGGCAAAAGTCCTGCATATGCAAAGTGTTCATGCAGACATTTTAGTATTGTAAAACTAATCAAACATTGTGCATATCTCGTTACAATACTATTTCTATTTTAAAATTAAGTTAATTAAATTTTTTGATTAATTAGAAAAGATTATTAATTAAGTGATTATTGTATTTCTGTAACATTTTTGTAAAAAGTGTTGTGAAATGTTCAGCAAAAAACATTTTTGATTTATTCATTCATTCATTTTCTTTTCGGCTTAGTCCCTTTATTAATCTGGGGTCGCCACAGCGGAATGAACCGCCAACTTATCCAGCATGTTTTACGCAGCGGATGCCCTTCCAGCTGCAACCCATCTCTGGGAAACATCCATACACACCCATTCACACTCATACACTACGGACAATTTAGCTTACCCAATTCACCTATACCGCATGTCTTTGGACTTGTGGGGGAAACCGGAGCACCCGGAGGAAACCCACACAAACACAGGGAGAACATGCAAACTCCACACAGAAACGCCAACTGACCCAGCCGAGGCTCGAACCAGCGACCTTCTTGCTGTGAGGCGAACGTGCTACCCACTGCGCCACCGTGAGGCTCTATTGTAAAATTAAGTTAATTAAATTAACTTTTAAGTGATTACAAAAGTTATTATAAGTATTGTGTATATTGTATTTCTGTAACATTTTTGTAAAAAGTCTTGTCAGATGTTCAGCAAAAAATAGATCTTTGATTTATGTTAAAGTAATTTTTATTCTTTATTGTAAATGGAAAAGGTGCGTTTACACAAAAATAAACATTTTTTAAAAACATTGTTTGTAAAAAAAAAGTATTTTGATGTTTTATATTTACTGAAAATAAATTGATGCATTGGGCCTCACAGTGGCGCAGTGGGTAGCACGTTCGCCTCACAGCAAGAAGGTCACTGATCGCTGGTTCGAGCCTCGGCTGGGTCAGTTGGCCTTTCTGTGTGGAGTTTGCATGTTCTCCCTGTGTTGGCGTGGGTTTCCTCCGGGTGCTCCGGTTTCCCCCATTGGGTAGACTAAATTGTCCGTAGTGTATGAGTGTGAATGGGTGTGTATGGATGTTTCCCAGAGATGGGTTGCAGCTGGAAGGGCATCCGCTGCGTAAAACATATGCTGGATAAGTTGGCGGTTCATTCCGCTGTGGCGACCCCAGATTAATAAAGGGACTAAGCCGAAATGAAAATGAATGAATGAATGAAATTGATGCATTTTGGATATACCCATCACACCCTCGGCTCGTTCCTGCAGTCCCAATCACCACTCTCACTCACCATCCACCACACACTACACCCACGAACCCTCACCTGATTACTAATCACCCGCACTTGCACCTGCAATCACCCACACACTATATATACTCACCTCACTCACTCACTCACCGGCTGGAATCAAAGATGCATGATTCTCCTCGTCGTCTCTCCTGTATTCTCCTGTACTCTTCCATGGATGTTCTCCTCCTCCTATGGATGCCAACACGCCTGTTTAGGGGAAGTGACTATTTTTATGTTGAAGCTTACCAATGAACTAAACCAATGAAGGGCATCCGCTGCGTAGAACATATGCTGGATAAGTTGGCGGTTCATTCCGCTGTGGCGAGCCCAGATTAATAAAGGGACTAAGCCGAAAAGAAAATGAATGAATGAATGAATGAATAATTCAAAGTATAAAGGCTTCATTAGCGCAATTGTGTTATTCTCTGGATGAAAAATTAATCTGTGCAGGTTAATCCACTGCACAAAAAAAAATTTGTTTCGATAATCTTCAATCAAAGTCTGGCCATTTGCTTCTGTGTACAGTTCCTTCTCTGTTGACATCAGTTTAGCCACAATATTCTTAACCTCGTCCCTCGTAATTTTACTTTACTATGAGGGAATGATGTGCATAAAGAAAGCCCCTCCCCCTGCTCAATATTCCATTTCGGTTGGAAGTACATCAGTATACTGAAATAAAGTCTTTGCAACTTATGGACTTTCACGAGCATTTTAAAGCTACACTCACCACATGTTTTGTCTCTGTTGTTCATCGTTCCTGTTAGTTTCCTTCCCCTTTCCTGGCACTGTCTTTTTCCATAGTTCCTGATTATTCACACCTGTTCTCTCTTCCTTTGGCTACTCATGTTCTCTATATAACCCTCAGAGTCTTCATGGTCTTTCATTGATGTGGTTTCTTATGTGTTTATCAATGACCTCCAGTGCTAATTAAACTCATTTAGATTTTACTACACAGTGTAAAGATGACAAAATGGAAGTCCAGTTTTTTTGCCCTGATTAACTGAGCTTAAAATAGCACTGCTGTTTTATATATTAGCATTTTCTTTGTAGTTTAGTTTATAATTAGGGAGTTGGCTGTTAGGGAGTTGCAATTAAAAGGTTGCAGATTCAATTCCCGGTCCTGGCAGGAATTGAAGATGGCGGGAGTAAATAAACCACACTCTCTCCACCTTCGATACCCAGCTGAGATGAGCAAGCCTAGCTGTTGGAAGCAATAACTGCCCATTGCTTCGGGTAGATGCTCACTGTGTTTGTGTGTGTGTGTGTGTGTGTGTGTGTGTGTGTGTGTGTGTGCTCTCACACCTCACTCAATATGTGTGTGTGCACTTGAATGTGTTAAAGGCAGAGGACCAGTTTCGAGTGTGGGTAAAACCATACTTGACAAGGCTCACTAATGTAGAGTGTCTTACTATAGGTTAATAAATCTCACTTTTTTGTGTTTATTTCTGCATGGTTATAATAATGTATCGAGCCTGTTTGGAACAGGAGGAATCTGGTGCAGTCATCAGGAAATATTTTTTATCTCATCCTGTATCTACCTAATGTAATTCCTCTTGAATCAGATGAGTGGATTCAAGAATCAGAAATGTTTCTTTTATGAACAGGATAAGTATTTCATAGAAACAAAATATGTTCATATTTCAAAACATCCATCACACGTTCTTCTATAAGTACACTATTTTAATTGTCTATAAAAATAAATATGTATTCTAAAGATCTTTTTTTGTTTACCATACATTCTTCCACATGATTTCTTGTCTTAGTAAAATTTATTTATAAACTAATTTCGAGAGGATCACGTGCTTATGATTGCTGCGGCTGGTCCCGCGTTATCCAATTCATGATTCACCAATCAGACGATTCCTAAGCCACTATAAATACCCTAAGTTTCATATCACAGCCATCTTCGTTTTGAAGAATCCCCCCTTCCACCCCTACTCCTCCTTTCCTAGATGGGTGGCACGGTGGCCCAGTGGTTAGCACTGTTGCCTCACAGCAAGAACGTCACTGGTTCTAGTCCTTACCAAGCCAGCCGACGTTTCTGTGTGGAGTTTACACGTTCTCCCCGTGCTCACGTGGGTTTCCACCGGGTTCCCCGGTTTCCTCCCACCGTCCAAAAACATGCAACTTATGTTAATTGACTAATCCAGCTCGGCATCATAGACGTGCTCCTAGTAAGTAGTCATCTCAAGAGCAATCACTATCTGTTCATTAGCTACTACAGTAGGGGAGTTCTCGAGATCTACCTGAGCTCAAACTCCCCTCTCGCCTTGCAAACTGGAGGGAGCCCCGGGCTCAAGGATCTATGAGCTCAGGGCTCTCTCCCGGGACAGCATGCCAAACAAGTTTTATAACCAATCATCAGCTAAGTGTGAACTCTTGAATCCAAGTCATTTGTGTCATCTACTTGACAGAACAGTCTACTGCAACAAGTGATTTTGTCATACATTAGAATATAACAATAGTTAAATACCAAAAGCATATTTAGACATTTTTGATGACGTGTTAAAAAATTTATTTATGACAATGTTTTTACACTTTTCTTGCAATTAATATGCTTTATGCATAAAATCATAACAAAATTTCTTCTTTGATACTTCAACGGCTTCATTTTCTCTCTGCACATTTTCCTTTCAGCAATAATCTCTAAGTTTTCATCCTGTATGTATAAAGAGAGACATGATGCAAAAAAATTATCAGTGTATTGCTATGTATTTTCCCCACATTAAAAACAGTACAGAACTTTAAAAAAACAGCATCCCTGTAATATAACCTAATAGTCTTTTACAGAAATAGTACAAAAGTATGTTTAAAATATACACTCAAAAAATGACGCTTGGGCCTCATGGTGGCGCAGTGGGTAGCACGTTCGCCTCACAGCAAGAAGGTCGCTGGTTCGAGCCTCGGCTGGGTCAGTTGGCGTTTCTGTGTGGAGTTTGCATGTTCTCCCTGTGTTGGCGTGGGTTTCCTCCGGGTGCTCCGGTTTCCCCCACAAGTCCAAAGACATGCGGTATAGGTGAATTGGGTAAGCTAAATTGTCCGTAGTGTATGTGTGTGCATGAGAGTGTGTAGATGTTTCCCAGTGATGGGTTGCAGCTGGAAGGGCATCCGCTGCGTAAAACGTATGCTGGATAAGTTGGCGGTTCATTCCGCTGTGGCGACCCCAGATTAATAAAGGGACTAAGCCGAAATGAAAATGAATGAATGAATGAAAATGACGCTTGTTGTTTGTTCAAACTACTTATTTAAAATGAGTTGTACATTGGGAGGGACTTAATTATTTTATGTTCAGTCCACTTAAATTTGTGAAAAAAATAATAATAAAATAATAATAATAATAAATTAACTTAATTCCTTCATGTTGTTCCAACATAAATTGATTGTGTGGAACCCAGCACTTGTTGCAGTGTAGATAAGCTGACATCTGTGGACATTCATTTAATACGGTCAAAAAAATGAAAGGATACAATAGAATATTAATTTACATAAGTTTACATAAATGATATGTGCAGTTCTCAAACCTTTTGAATCATCTTCGTTTTAAGACAAAATGTTTTTCTATGCCACAGTTGTCATCATCTGCTCTTCGTCTGGATGACTGAAAAACAAACTCTGTTATTCTCAGCCTTATGACATAAAAGCATCTTCCGAACAAAACTGTGTCTTACCATCATACACTGTAGTTATGGTATTCTCAGTTGAATCTTGATTTCTGAATGCTGATAATGCATGATTAATACAAGATTATTATTATTAAATGGAATATTTGAGCTCAGTTGTCATACTAAAACACTAGATATATTAAAGGAAACAAGCAAACAGCGATGGATCAAAAAAGTTGGGCTTGAAGCAATATATTTCTAGCATTTATTTATTGTTTGAGAAATAATATTTCAAACCACAACAGCAGAAATGCAACAATGACGAAACATTAGTTCATCAACATTGTTCAAACTGTATGAGTTTTAATTAATGTTTAAAGAATAAACGGATGGATTAATTTATGTTTTTGTACTCGTATGTTTTGTATAAATATACAAACGCTTTTCCAGACCTTTATTACAGTAAGTACAGTTGTCTGTCCAGGACCACAAACGTTTATGCAAGCCTGAAGATCATTTGATAAACAAACAAAAAAGAATCATGGTTATACTGGTTCACAGTGTTTTGCTTATGATAAATGAACAGCCATGCTCACCGATGTGATGAAACACAATACAAAACACTGCAAAAAGACACGCTCCAGCCAAAGAGAATAACCAGGAGTTCAGATCAGAGCTCAACATTTCAGCTTCTGTGCCAGAAATAAAAAATATAAGTTAAACAAATTTAAAATTATTTCTTTTGTGTCACGGTTGGTGGGTGAGGAAAGGAGCGAGAACTTAACTGCAGAAACGTAATGGGTTTATTAATATTCATTCATACATTAATTCATTTTCTTTTCTTTCCTTTATTAATCTGGGGTCGCCACAGCGGAATGAACCGCCAACTTATCCAGCATATGTTTTACGCAGCGGATGCCCTTCCAGCCACAACCCATCACTGGGAAACATTCATACACACTCATCCACACACATACACTACGGACAATTTAGCTCACCCAATTCACCTATACTGCATGTCTTTGGACTTGTGGGGGAAACCAGAGCACCCGAAGGAAACCCACGCCAACACGGGGAGAACATGCAAACTCCACACAGAAATGCCAACTGACCCAGCCAAGGCTCGAACCAGCGACCTTGATGTGAGGTGATTGTGCTACCCACTGTGCCACTGCGTTGGTTTAATAATAATAGAAATAAAATAAACAGCAAAATAAACTACCCCGAGGGGGAAAACATTAACAAAACAAACAAACTGGGCTGGCAGGGAAGAGCAGGGCTGGACACGACATGGAGAAATACGACGACGAACTGGCACAGGACAGCAGACATGAGGAGAATATAAGCAGAAATAATTAACACACAAACAGATGAACAGGGTAAACTAATAATGGGTTAACAAGGAGGGTGGGACTAGACAATAGACGGGAGAGCACATGATACAAGAAAACACCACAAGCCATGTGCTCATGTAAAACAGGACTAGAACATGCAGCCATTGAGAGAACTCATTAACCGTGTGTTCACATGACAACACTAAAAGCACGCGCCGCATGTAAACATGCACCACATGCTAAACACAACACCAACAGAAGACTGAAGGCAAGACAAGAGTACACGATAAATAAAAACTCACCGTGCACTCACACATGCAACGTGCATGTTTCATCCCAGCGCCAACCGAAACCAACTAGACTGAGAGGCTGGGAATGAAACACCACGCTGCAGACAGAACGAACACAAACACCAGGACGAGAGGGCACGTCGCAAACATGCCCAGACCTCGTACGCCCGCATCAAGCGACGGCACTCATACAAAAAGACACACAATGACAGAAAATGAGTGCTCGACCCGAGAAAACTTGAGCTGAGCACAACATACAAGACTAGTGTCTGGACTCTGCCACCAAAACAAGAATTAACAAGACCGGAGTGGCAGAATCCTGACAATTT
The DNA here is from genome assembly GCA_903798125.1 of Danio choprae. Taxonomy (NCBI): domain Eukaryota; kingdom Metazoa; phylum Chordata; class Actinopteri; order Cypriniformes; family Danionidae; genus Danio; species Danio choprae. The sequence continues at coordinate 6,755,436 of CAIGQW010056847.1, read as the reverse complement.
TGCATACTTTGTAATTTGCTATTGGCCATTAAGATTAAATTAAACACCAACTTTTCCGTGCAGGGATTGAATCTGTGATCTTCACTCTCCAGCATTCACTGTTCAGCTCACAAAAGTACGTGCCGACGTCTGAAGACTCCAGATCATGGATGAGGATGGAGAAGTTTCCGTCCTCGAACAAAAGCGGAAAAGCATTCACTCGTCCTTCTCTAGGATTATCAAAGTAGATTCTGCCATCAGCAACAATCCTTACAAGAGTGTCTCCATTGTTTAGTTGTCTCCAAATCACTGTGTCATTGTCAAAGCTTGTATTAAAGTGACACGGGAGAAAGACTTGAGATTTCAGAGAGGCATTGATGCTGACATCTGTGCATCTTTCACTCCAGTGGCTCAGAGCTAAACAGAAGAGCATCAAAATTCTTATTGATAGTCTTATTTCTCGATAATAACGAGAGTTATAACTTAACATATGGAGAATGAAGATTCATTTCTATCTATAACTTACTATTTGAAGACGCCAGAGCACTGAAAAATATCCATAGATGTGAAACGTACGCCATATTTGTCAAGCGAGGTGTCAGTGTCGACTAAATTAGACTGAAGTTAAAACTGGCATGTGTTATTTCCTGTAATAGCACACGGACCCACACATATGCATTGCTCTTCATGAGGCAATCTATGTGTGATTACTCAGCTCAACTTGGTTTACCCGAAAATTATTATTTATTTCTATTTATATAAAAGTTATTATTATTCCTTAAACCTTTATTTATACATAGCTATTGTATATAAAACTATTGATAGTTATTGATTACTGGCTGAAGTTTTATTTGACTCATATACAGTCATTGAGGTTGTATTTCCATACTGCAAAATGATGTCCGTGTAAACTTCTGCTTGGCTAAAAACATATTTTGAACTCAAACTGTGGTTCACTATTTACTAACCATCACAAAACCATCACCATCACACACAAAAAAAACATTTTGAGAAGTTTTAAACACTATTAAGCCTCACGGTGGCGCAGTGGGTAGCACGTTCGCTTCACAGCAAGAAGGTCGCTCGTTCGAGCCTCAGCTGGGTCAGTTGGCGCTTCTGTGTGGAGTTTGCATGTTCTCCCCGTGTTGGCGTAGGTTTCCTCCGGGTGCTCCGGTTTCCCCCACAAGTCCAAAGACATGCGGTATAGGTCACACCCTCTGCATGTTCCATCAGCCCCAGTCACCATTCACACTCTCCATCCACTACACACCGCACACAATCACCAGATTACTAATCACGAACACCTGTGCACTAACAACATCACCCGCGCACTATATCAACTCACCCCTCCTGTTCACTCGTCGGCTGGAATCATCGTTGGATGGTCATACTCTCCCTGTGCTCACCCTGATCCTCTTCCAAGTCTTTCATCAACGGATATTGTTCGAGGCTAACTCCTGTTACCTGTTTGCTCGATTCCAAGAGAAGTGACTGTTTACATTTCTTGTCTGGGTTCGCCAGTATGCCTGCTCGCACTACGGTGTGAAGATTCTCACTGTGTTTTAAATAAACACCCTGAAAGCTAATCCTTTCGTCTCTGCCTTCTGTGACCGTGACAGTATAGGTGAATTGGGTAAGCTAAAATTGTCCGTAGTGTATGAGTGTGAATGAGAGTGTGTGGATGTTTCCCAGTGATGGGTTGCAGCTGGAAGGGCATCCGCTGCGTGAAACATATGCTGGATAAGTTGGCGGTTCATTCCGCTGTGGTGACCCCAGATTAATAAAGGGACTAAGCCGAAATGAAAATGAATGAATGAACTGTTAAATCACTCCAATTTGCATGGTTTCTTCAATTCACTGTTTGACATTTTTCTTTCAAATGCGAAATACTTTTTATACGCAATTCATCTTTTTTAATTGTTATGATTGTCCAAAACAAACAAATGTGAGATACAAATGGATTTCGACTTTGTCAATATGTAGGAGTGTTCACAACAGCCTGAGTGCAGTCAAAACTGCCTTTCTCAAGTGCGCACAAAACGCATGACAGCTCTGAAAACGGCAAACCACAGAGTTTCCTCTAAGTTCATTTGACATTAAAACCCTGTCTGTTGTACCAGAAGCATTTAAACTGTGCATGCGCAAAATAAGCAACTTAAAAATGTGTTGGTTTTTAAAAGATTTTGCAATAATTCCTTCTCTACTAATGAAATGGTCATTTCAATTGAGTAGACACATGGCCTCCGATTAAAGGTGGTGTGTAGTGCACTGCCTACATATTTCTCAGTTTTACTCAAGTTTTCCATTGCAAACTGGGGTGATAGTAAATTCTTTCGCCTCGTGAGATTAAATGTTTAGTTCACCTAAAAATCAATATTCTGTTATTAACTACTTACCTACATTTGCTTTCAATCCCCTGAGACATTTGTTCCTCTTCAGAACACAAATATACTGTAGATATTTTAGATGAAATATGAGAGTGCTCTCATCCTCCATAGACAGCAATGGTCCTGAGATGTTCAAAGAAGCAAAAACATCATCAACCATTCATTCGAAACTTAAAGAACACATTTATGCACCACAAAATGGTAAAAACGACTTCTTTGTCTATTGCATCAAGTCAGTTTACTAGGGACAATACATAGTAAATACTGCTGACTCGAATGGCAAATACATTGTACTGCACATAGTAAATGTGCACCCTGGCCTGTTGTGAAAGAGAAGACAAGGATCAAGGATTTTTTTTGGTGCACAAAAGTGTTCTTGAAGCTTCATATGATTACAGTTAAATCACTAATGTCACGTGGAATTTTTGACCGTGTTTTGGGTTATTTTTCTAGATTTTGAATTGAAATGTTCATTTTTGGGTGAACTAACCCTTTAAACACAACCCTTAAAAACCCTTTAGCATATCCATTCTGCATTCTGATATTGAAAGGCATCCATCCTTAATTCAGTTCTGAATAGTGCTGTTCAGTTAAGAAAATTAAGGAGAGTAGTTTGAGAGGTAGTTTGATAAACTAACAATATATGGCTGTTAGGGTGTCATTAATGTGTGTGTGTTATGTCATTTCCGTATACAAAATCATTTAAAATGGTAAACACTTGACTGTCTTCTTTGATAATATTCTGTCTTGATCCACATAAAAAGGATAGTTCCCCCAGAAATGAAAATGTATCACCCCCATTCACACTCTTGTCACACTCCCACTCTTAAATAATAAAGAATAAAAAGATGTTTTAAAGAATGTTGTAAACCAGCAACCAATGACATCCCCTAAATTAAATAAAAAAACTAAAAGTGAAAGTGAGTGGCTTTAAAGTGGGCGCTGAGGCAATGTTAGAATCCATTTGCGGAAGTTTATTGAAGGGTTTGCACAGAGACATAAACTTGAACAGTAAACCTTAGGATGCACTGAAAAGGGGTAAGGCCAGTGGAGGAGTGGGTTAGAGAGTTGAGCATATTCAGCCCAAGGTAAGAACTCCGACCATCAATGTTGCTCCTGACTGCAGTATGTCCTGAGATACCAGCCCATCTTTTGGTTGAGACGTTCAACTTGACCATTTGCTTGTGGATGGCATCCAGATATCAGACTGACAATGATGTCCAGCTGTTTACAGAAAGCTCTCCAGACCTGTGAGGTGAATTGAATGCCACGATCACTGACAATATCCTCAGGGATTCCATAAACTCTTATAACATGTTGAAAAAGGGATTGAGCAGTTTCCAAGGCAGTGGGTAGACTTGTTAGGGGGATTAACAGACATGACTTGGAAAAGCGATCGATGATGACCAGGATGGTGGTCAAGTTGTTGAATGGAGGCAAGTCTGTGATGAAGTCAATAGATAAATGAGACCAAAGTCGCTGTGGGTAATTCCTTGGGTGTTTTTGACTGGGCGCAGACTTTACATGACTTGACATAATTTGTGATATCTTCGCTCATGGTTGGCCACCAGAATTAATTCTGGACTTAGTGTTGTGTACGAGAAATACCTGGATGACCTGCACAGAGGGAAGCATGGACCCATTGCATGACGCGTTGACGTAAATTCACTGGTACATATTGCTTGTTCTGAGGACACTGTGGAGGTGGAGGTTCATGCTGTTGTTCACACTGGATCTCCTCCATAATGTCCCAGGAGACTGGGGCAATTACCATGAGGGAGTATGGGTTCGGTGTTGTTGTGGTCTGTTGACAGGTCATGACGCAGAGAGAGTGCATCAGCTTTGCAGTTCTTACTGCCAGGTCAATAGGTTACTGTAAACTGGATTCTTGTTCTCTCGTCAGATTTAAATGATGTAAATGAAAGATGTAAATGAATGCTTCATTAGCCTCCTCCGTTCGCTTAGTAGGTTTTCCCTTCAATAGGGATGTTAAAGGGCCACGAAACCCCCCTGTCTCAGCAGGGTGCTTTCACACCTCTAGTTTGAAAAAAGTCAGGAAAGTGGGTGAGTCCAGCTCTGTTTAGGGGGGAGGGAAAGAGGGAAGGATAATTGCAACACTGATGACCCATGTCTCTGAACAATTATTCTTCTTCCACTTGTTTTAATTACGGTTGTCAACACAACGTATCATCTCTCTGTCACCGCCACACAAAGGAGACAAAGCAGGAATTACTTTAAGGGTTTATTGTGCAATGCAACAATAGCGGAGAGGTGAAACAGGTGAGTGGTGTAGCAGAGGAGAAGCTAGCTCACACACAGATCATGGGGTGAGTGCAGTTCTTTGGCAAACACCAGTATAACATAAGTCACTTCCCTGAATCAAGGACATTCACGGAGAAGCACAGGAGAAATCAGCACAAGAAGGTTCCAGCCAGTGAGTGAATGACAGAGGTTGAGTATATATAGTGCGTGGGTGATTGCAGGTGCAGGTGTGGGTGATTAGTAGTCTGGTGAGGGTTCACGGGTGTGGTGTGTGGTGGATGGTGACAGTGAGCGAGCAGAGGCTGTGACACTACCTCCCCCCCTCATTTACATACATGACATAAACAGGCCAGGTCATACATAGGACGGCAGTCTGAAAAGTCACTTGGAACAACACTCGGTAAGGCAGGAAAGCTGACAATACTTCGCAAAGTTGAGTCCTTGCTGAAATATGCTCCAAACAGGAAGTGAGCGCAGAGGGAGCGGAGTTGAGTCAGTACTCGGGCGAGGGCTCCCTCTGCTGGTGTGGTGTTACAGTGGCTATTCATCAAAATATCTTCTTTTACATTCAACAGAAGAAATAATAACAAACAGGTTTAGTAGAGGGCAAGTAAATGATGGCAGAATTAAAACTTTTGAACAAACTATTCCTTTAATACACTCAGATAGTTGAAGCACACGGACCAATCCATTTTTAATCTCCAGAGAGCCAAATATCAAAAACCACTAGTTAACAGCACAAACAGTAATACTAACCCTGCAGTTGTGTTTTTTCTGTTCTCTGCAGGTGCCTATTTTTATTTGCCTATATATTTTATGTGACAGGTGACACAGTGGCTCAGTGGTTAGAACTGTTGCCTCACAGCAAGAAGGTCGCTAGTTCGAGTCCTGGCTGGGTCAGTTGGCATTTCTGTGTGGAGTTTGCATGTTCTCCCCATATTCGCGTGGGTTTCTTCCGGGTGCTCCAGTTTGCCCCACCGTCCAAAGACATGTGGTATTGGTGAATTAAATACACTAAATAGGCCATAGTGTATGTGTGTGAATGAGTGTGCATGGATGTTTCACAGTGATGGGTTGCGGCTGAAAGGGCATCCGCTGTGTAAAACATATGCTGGATAAGTTGGCGGTTCATTCTGCTGTGAACAAAGGGACTAACCCAAAGGAAAATGAATGAATGAATGAATCTTATGTGATATTGGGAGTGAAGATGATTAAATAAGTATGTCCACATACCTTTTCCCACATATAGACCACTTATACCATTTCCTTCCATGTTAGTCAATATTAGTCTTGTATGAGTCATAAACTGACTTACTTCAGCTTAGCCACAGTGTACTGAACCTCCAATTACTCTAATATATGTTTTAATGGTTACATTTCATTTTTACCTCAATTCCAAACCAATGTTATAAGACCAATAGTCCAGACCAGTTGTTATAAAGCAAATATCTAGCTCCAATGCTCCACATTTGACAGAAAACAGCTTTCACAATCTGAGAGAAGTGGCTCCCACAGCAAAAAAAGGGCAGGTTTCTTTAATTAAAGATACAAATTTGTCCCTTCTCCAACGTGTGTGTAAGACAAACTTGTTCAGAAGAAAGATATTTGTCTTTCTGTGTATGGATTAACTATTATCTCTTTATGAATATAACCATATATGCTGAAATACCAATAAGAGAAAAATTAGTCAACCCCCAATCAAGATAACACAAAAAACTCTGCTGTGGTTGAAGACGTGGTGTTTCTGGACAACGAGAACTGAATATTTTACTCAGCCAGCAAACCAATCAGAGCCCATTGAGAGAGGGCCTTCATAGAACCAGGAAATAAGTCAGCTGCATTGAAGCTAAATGAAAAGCAGTGTATAACAAAGGCTAAATAAGTGAAAAATAATGCAATTTTTGCAATGAAGCATGAATATATGTTGATGTGCATCCCATAAACACAATCAAGGTTTCAAAAAAAATTAGACAACTCCTTTAATTGAGTCTGCATGGGAAATAAACTCTTCCCCAATCAACAGAGCTGGAAAAAGTGTGCATGCTTCAATGCACACCTTCAATTCGTAATAATGAGAGTAACAGCAAGTCACAGGCAGTCTGTAATCAGCAAACACAATGCAAAGTCCCAGCTGTGGTCAGCCTGTTTTTAGTGCTCTTACAATGCCATTACTAGTTATAATCAAGTATTCAAAATAGCATAATTAATTAATAAGTTATTTTAAAAAAACCTATTTGAGGTCAGTTTGAAAACTGAGGGCTGATGGTGAATTAGTTGCAGGTTTTTAATACACACCACATTCTGTGGCAAAGTCAGTGTGAGATTGTCTCTCATAGTGAGATACATAACCTTTGCAACACTGCGGAGTACCTGATAGCAGTCCAGATTATTAATAAGAATCTCACTTTTCTAAGGCTGCAGTACCACCAAAGCACGGAAGACAAATGTGCTTTTCTAAAAACACTGTCCAAAAACAATTTTTAAAAAGGCAAGCGCTCTCCACTGAGCATAAAATGCCCACCCAGTGCCTTTAACCCCTTAAATGCCACCGTTTTTGTTTGTTATGTTGGAAGAGTAATAGATCAACACTCATTTACTGTCACCCTTTAAACTGTGGTACTGTTTAATAACAACAATATTTAATAACAATATTTTAGATGTTTTTTAGAGGCAAATCAAATCAAATACAACCAAACTGTCCATACTACTTTAGAATTTGATGTTTACTTTACAAATAATGTCAAAAACATGAAAAAGTATATTTTGTATTCCTCTAAATACACATACACAGAAATTGGCAGTGCTCTTATATGGTCACAGAAACATCCTGGTTACGAACGTAACCCACGTTCCCCACGTGAGAAGTTTGCCAAGTATAGCTCATTCCCAGGGGGACACGGCTCGCCCTTGCTATGATATGCGAGGGTAATGCCATCCACTATCCAGTGGGCCAACCTCTGCTTCCCTGCAGCCGGCCATAACAGAAGAAGAGCTGCTTAGAGGCTTATGCTCAGAGTGTGGTCCACATCAAAGCGCAGTGCACGACAGGACTCAGCAATGAAAGGGCTGCCTCCTCCACAGGGAGCGCTTGCAGGTTTACTACCTGGTTTGAAAAGGGTGTGGTAGGAACCTTGGGCACATAGCTGGGCCAGGGTCTCAGGATAATGTGAGAGTAGGCTGGCCCAAATTCCCAGCACGATTCAATGAACGAACGTGAATGCCAATGCGACCAGCAGAGTTGTCTTAATGGACAGAAATCTTAAAGATACTGGAGTCGAGTGACTGGAATGGATCTCGCTGCAGACCCACTAGGACTACAGAGAAATCCTAAGACAACAAGTCAAGTCAAGTCGAGCTCTATTGTCATTCCGCTACATGTGTGGACATACAGAGGTACGAAATGTTGTGTCTCGCAGGACAATGGTGCTATATGGATTAATCATAAATACAAACACAGCACTGGACATAAGAGCTATTTTGAAAAACATATGCATAACTAACATGTATTATAAAATCAAATCAAATAAGATACTTAAACTATACACATAAGACAGGCTATACAAGTACTTTTCCATGAGACTGAATAATGTTGTGCAGGATATTGTGCAATAAAGGTATTTAAGGTCTAATATTGTGCAAGAGGTGTTTAAGGTTGAAGCAAGCAGTGCAACATGATTGAGGTACATTTATAATTCACATTGAGTCCTTGTAAGCTGGAGTTTATATAAAGTGTCAGGTGCATAAGAGAGAAGAGTGTTTCTACAGGTGGTTTGTCAAGCCCACTCACCTGAATGAAGCACAATTTAAAATGTGCAATGTTTCCAAGAGACATGGAGTGATTAAGAAAGTGTCTATAGTGCAAATGTGCAACCTGGTGCAGGAGTCAGAGAGACAAGGGGGTGTCCTTCCAAAGGTGGTGTGTTAAGCCCACTCACCTGTATGGGACATACTCAGGAATGGTTGGGGAGGTTTCAGAGGGGCGTAAGTTGAATGGAGTTGAGGGCTCTAACAGCCTGTGGGAAGAAGCTGTTGAGTAGTTTAACCGAACAGGCTTTAATACTTCGGAACCTTCTTCCTGATGGCAGCAGTTGAAAGAGACTGTGGAAGGGGTGAGTGGAGTCTTTCACAATACTGCTAGCTTTGCTGGAGCACCGTGAGAAGAAAATGTCCTGAAAGGAGGATAGAGGGGAATGATCTTTTTGGCTGTGTTCACTGTGCACTGGAGGGTCTTGCGGTTGGCAGCACTGCAGCTCCCATACCAGACAGTGATGCAGCTGGTCAGCACGCTCTCAATTGTTCCCCTGTAGAATGTGGTGAGGATGGGTGGAGGGAGACTTGCTCTTTTCAGCCGGTGGAGAAAGTGTAGGCATTGTTGTGCCTTCTTGGAGAGGGACGTGGTGTTAGTAGTCCAGGTGGGATTCTCTGTGATGTGCACCCCAGGAATTTAGTGTTGCTGACTCTCTCGACAGTCGAGCTGTCGATGGTCAGTGGGGAGTGGTCAACGGAGTTTCTCCTGAAGTCCAACACAACCTCCTTTGTCTTCTCTACATTGAGGGAGAGGTTGTTAGTTGCACAACATTCAACCAGCTGTGCCACTTCCCCTCTGTAGTGCGTTTCATCGTTGTTGCTGATGAGACCTACTACTGTTGTGTCATCGGCGAACTTGATGATGTGGTTGGAGCTGCTCGAAGTATTGTGGCCGACATGGACTGACTGGGGTCTTCCAGTTAAAAAGTCCAGGATCCAATTGTAGAGGGAGGTGTTAAGGCCTAGCAGGTTGAGTTTATTAATAAGCTGTTGTGAAATTATTGTGTTGAATGCTGAGCTGAAGTAGATGAACAGCATTCTAACATAAGAGTTTTTATTTTCTAACTGGGTAAGAGCCAGGTGGAGGGCGGAAGAAACTGCGTCATCCGTGGAGCAGTTTGGACGGTAACTGGAGCGGGTCGAGTGTATTTGGGAGGCTGGTCTTGATATTGTGCATGACTAACCTCTCAAAGCACTTCATCATGATTGGAGTCAGTGCTATGGGACGGTAGTCATTTAAACAGCACACAGATGGTACTTTGGTACTGGTATGATTGTAGTGGACTTCAGACATGTGGGGACGACTGCCTGTCTCAGCGAGGTGTTGAAGATATCTGTTAAGACGTCTGTCAGCTGTGCAGCACAGTCCTTCAGAACACGGCCAGGTATTTACATTCCTGATGCCACGGCGCAGGTTGGCTCTAGCTGTTTTGAGGGCTGCTTTTTTCTCCTGATCTGAAGGCTTCATCTCTGGTCCGAAGCAGCCCATGAACCTCTGCTGTCATCCACGGCTTCTGGTTTGCACGTGTGGTGATGGTTTTGGTGATTGTAACATTATCAATGCACTTTTTGATATAGGCATTGACAGTTTCAGTATATTCATCCAGGTCTGTGTGGTTGTTGTAGGTGGCTGCCTTTTTAAACATGTCTTGTAGTGTTACTGTAGCATTTTTAGCCAGATTGTGATAGGTTTCTGAACCGGTTTGGTGAGTTTTAGAAGTGGCTCATATGCTGGGATTAGCATAACAGAGATGTGGTCTGAGTATCCGAGGTGGGGGCGGGGCTCTGCTTTATACGCGTTCTTGTTTGTTGTGTAAACAAAGTCCAACGTGTTGCTTCCCCTTGTTGCAAAGTTCAAATGTTGGTAAAACTTTGGCAACACTGACTTCAAGTTTGCATGATTGAAGTCGCCGGCTATTATAAAAAATGCTTCTGGGTTATTTGTTTGCTGTTCGCTGATGGCCTTGTACAGCTCGCGAAGCGTGTCCTTTGTGTTTGCGCTCAGCAGGATGTAAACCGCGACAATAACAATGGTCGTGAACTCTCGTGGCAAATAAAACAAGCGGTACTTCACGAGCATAAACTCCACCAGTGATGAACAGTGTTTTGTCACAGTACTTTTGCACCATTCTTTGTTTATGTAAACACACAAGCCTCCTCCGCGGGTAAGATTTATAGTGAGGGAAAAAAAGAAAGAATCACCCATAGTGCTTTACTCATACTAAACCAAGATTATTTAAATGTCCTTTTTTGGGAACTTTCCCCTTCCTTATTCTCGTAATAAACTTTCGACACCAACAATCGAAACCTTTTCTGCTTGTTTAGTTTGTCTTCTCCAACATGTTTCATCCAATGCAAAACAGACCATTCAAACTTCTCCAGATCTGCAAAGTAATCTTTCACCTCAACTATTCTACCAAACGTTTCATCCAAGAATTCATCAATTTCTTCAAATGAATAAGACTCGTCACAACCCATCTGTGATAAATTTGACAAATCTGAAATGTCCGGCAAAGCATCATCATCACTTCCTTCCTCTCTTTCCACATCATTCATTCTTCCTGTTTGTTTATGCTGTAAAGTCACTGTTTCTCCAGCACTACCTTCTCCGTTGTTAACTAACGTCACTTCTTTGGCATTCCATGGGATTTCCACCTGCTCTGCCTCTTCCACATTTCCCACCAACACTCTTTCTTTGACCACTTTTATTTCCCTGTTAACATTTTCTGTCACCCTAGATGTTTCCACAGCAGGCCTACCCTCACTCTCAACATTTGCATTGTCTGAAATTTCCTCCCCGTGATCGATCTGATTCTCACCCGTTTCTACCACATCTTCTTGCATCACACTATCTGCATCATTCTGACTTCTGTTAATCATTACATTTTCTCTATGTGGACATGACAGTCTGACATGTCCTACTAAGCCGCAATCAAAACATCTAATTTCCCCCATACTCGCATATAGCATGTACGATTTACCTTCATGTATGCAAAGGAAGGACACATTTAACGTCGGCTCATTCAAATACATAAACACCTGCTGCCTGAACGACAAAACATGCTTCAGGGATTCATGTTTACAGCCAAGCGGCATCATCTTGATTCCACTTGCAAGCTTTCCAAATCTCGATAACTCACATTTTATGTCATCATCAGGAATAAAAGGTGGCACATTTGAAATGGTTACCTTTACAGTTGGCGATGCTAACAGTGGAACTATAATAAAAGCTCCACTTACCACTATTCCGCTTTCTACCAACCGATTCACCAGCTGCTCCTTCTTCAAAAATCCTACCACAGCCTTGTTCATCCTGGATGCTGAAACGATACTGTCATGTCCAACTCGTTCAGCTTCTTTCAGCAAAACATCCTCTACGGTGTTATTGAACACTTACGGGGAACAGATATTGGATGCGGGAAGACAGGACAACACAGGAACAGAACCACATGAATCAAAATACCGGACCACAATGGACACAGACGAAAGGGTATAAATAGATGGGGGATGATTAGACTAATCACACACAAGGGATGAACACAGGTGGAACAGATTGACATTGACAGTGGCGGGAAGAGAACAAAGAAAGCACATGATGAAAACAAACGATGACACGGACGAACACTGACAATATGTAAATAGTAAGATGGTCAAACAGCATTTACTGTATTCATTTTATTCTGTAGCAAAACTGACAGAATTTAAAAGCTGATTTATTTTATATACGAGCAAGCACAAAGCTTGCGATTTATTGCAGTGTTTAATGAAATTCTCTACAAAGAGAAAACATATCACAGATAAACATTATTTAAGAACCCATATCTATAAGTAAAGAGGGTCACTTTATTTTGATGGTCCGTTTGTTGAATTTAAGTTACATTGCATCTACATGCAAACTAATTCTCATTAGATTATAAGTAGACTGTTAGGTTGGAGTTAGGGCTAGTGTTGACATGTACTTGCAAAGTTTCTTATAGTCAGGTAAATGTCTGTTGAAAGAGCAGTATCAGCAGATATTAAGCAGACAGTCTACTAATACTCAAATGGATCATCAAAATAAAGTGTTCCTGTAAAGAGTAAACACTCGATCAAGCTCTCACACACTTCTTCATGTTTTCACAATAAGTGTGTCTGAAATTAAAGTACTTTCAAGGAATGTGGGAACCCTGTATATTTAATTTTTACCTAAATTCAGACCATTATAAAACAAATATCCAGCTTTAATGCTCAACATTTCACAGTGGAAAGCTTTCACAATCTGAATGAAGTGACACAATGGCTGGGTGGCAATCACTGTTGTCTCAAAGCAGGATCTGAGATCGAGTCCCCACAAGGACAGGATGCCTTTCTGTGTGGTGTCTGCATGTTCTTCCTGTGTCAGTGCGGGTTTACTCTGGTGTCCTCCCACAGCAAAAGAAAGGCAGGTTTCTTAAAGATTTGTCCCTTCCTTTACCTTTTGTAAAGCTGCTTTGAGTTAATAATTATTGTAAAAAGCGCTATACAAATGAACATGAATTGAATTGAACTTGTTCAGTAGAAAGATATTTGTCTTTCCGTGTGTGGATTAACTGTTGTTGCCATCTCAGCATATACGGTTATGTTCATGGTGATAACAGTTAAGAGAAAAATAAGTCAATCACCAATATATGCAAGTGTGATACGGGTTTTGTCATGATAGTGTACAAAACTCTACTGTGGTTGGAGGCGTGACGTTTCTGGAAAATGAGCACTAACTGATCAGCAAATCACAACATATTTAGCCGGCAAACCAATCAGAGCCCATTGAGGCAGGGTCTTCATAGAACCAGGAAATAAGTCATTTGATGCTAATTTAAAAGCAGTGTACAATAAAGACAAAATGTGTGAAAAATAATGCTGTTTTGTTACAATGACGGATGAACACATGTTGATGTGCATCCCATAAACAAAATCAAGCCTTAACAAAATAATTAGACCACTAGACCAAGTGTGCATGCTCCAATGCACACCTTCAATTCATAATAATGGGAGTAACAGCGAGTCACTGGCAGTCTGTAATCAGCAAACACAATGCAAAGTCCCAGCTGTGGTCAGCCTGTTTATAGCGCTCTTTCAATGCCATTTTTTGGTTATGTTAGAAGAGTAATAGATTAACACCCATTTACTGTCACCCTTCAACCTGTGGTGTTTGCGGTTAAACTTGTAAACCATGTTGTTTTAGTTTAAGCATGAAACAATCATGACAAACTATATATAATTTGAAAGCTTCATATCTGGTCACTGATCTTTGATAGATATTACTGAACAAGAGTTATTCATTCATTTATTCAGTTTCCTTTGGCTTAGTCTCTATTTCAGAGATCGCCACAGTGGAATGAACCGTCAACCGCAGCATATGTTTAACGCAGCGGATGCCCTTCCATCCGCAACCCAGTACTGGGAAACACCAATACACACTCATTCACACACACTCATGCACTATGGCCAATTCAGTATCCAATTCACCTATAGCGCATGTCTTTGGACTGTGGGGGAAACCAGAGGACCCGGAGGAAACCCACGCCAAAGTGGGGAGAACATGCAAACTCCACACAGAAATGCCAACAGGCCCGAACCAGCGACCTTCTTGCAGTGAGGCGACAGTGCTAACCACTGAGTTAACAGTAATTTATTCATTCATTTTCATTTCAGCTTAATCCCTTTATTAATCTGGGGTCGCCATAGCGGAATGAACCACCAACTTATCCAGCAAATGTTTTACGCAGCGGATGCCCTTCCAGCTGCAACCCATCACTGGGAAACATCCACACACTCTCATTCACACACATACACTACGGACAATATAGCTTACCCAAGCACCCGAAGGAAACCCACGCCAACATGCAAACTCCACAAAGAAACGGCAACTGACCCAGCCGAGGCTCGAACCAGCGACCTTCTTGCTGTGAGGCGAACATGCTACCCACTGCGCCACCGTGAGGCCCAACAGTAATTTATCCACATGTTAAAAAAAAAAAAAAAGGCAGATGTTTTTTTTTAGAGGCAAATCAAATCAAATACAACCAAACTTTCCATACTACTTTAAAACTTGATGTATACTTTACAAATAATGTCAGAAATATGAAAAAGTATATTTCATATTTTTCAAAACATGCACAGAAATCGAGGGTGCTCTTTTATGGTCACCGATGGAAACTCTATGTCATCTGGTGGTGAGGTGTGGTGAAAAAAATCTTTTTTATGTTCAAGAGAAAAAGAAACTCAAACCAAATTAAAACAAGTGAAGGGAGAGGAAATGATGACAGAATTTTTACTTTTGTGTGAACTCTTCCCAAGGCTCGTATTTCTGAATCGATGCGGTTTTTAAAAAGTAAAGATGCTTTCAAATTTTGGCATAATAATCAAATCATTTTAAATTCAGCTTCACACGAGGGAAGCGTCTGGAGTGTGTGGAAGGGGAGGGTTTAACAGTCAGCAGTGCATGTGTGCTGTTCTACTTTCTCAAGACCACAACGAGCTGCTTTGTGTCTCGGAAAGTCGATGTGTGTGTTTTTTTTAAAAAGCAGATATTGATCAATTTACACAAAAATGTACAGAGAACTGCTATTTATGATGGGTATGTATTCATTTACAGTGTTGAATATATATTTGTGTTTGTAATAGATCTTGTGCTTGTTTTAAACTCGGGTAAAAGGTAAAAAAATAACTGATTAAATCATAATAAACTAAATTAATCTCATTGCTTCCTTCTGAATTCTGTTTCCAATCATTATTTGGTGTTTTACAGTAATGTGCAATGCAACCGGGTTTAACATTCAAATATCTCCAGTAAAACATTTCACAAATGTGGATCCACTCTTCGGTCAAACCATCATTCAGTCAAAAGATGGGTTGGTAACTCTAGATATATATTTGATTTAATTTTATTTTAGATGTGTTCTGTTTCAGTATCATTTTACTGTTTTGTTCGGTTCTAGAATTTTTGTTCCTTCCCCGATATATGGAAGACTTTTCAAGTGTACTCTAGACAATGAATGCACCAATGTAAACATTAACGGTAAGTTTATCTTAGCCTTTTTTTATAACATATAATGTGAAGTAAACCTTTTAAATATAATAATAATGTTATCATCGGTTTACAGAATTAAAGAAATGGTTCACTTGAAAAAATGACAATTCCCTCATCATTTACTTACACTCAAGTGGCTCTGTTCTGAATTTCTTTCTTCTGCTGAACACATGAAGATATACTGAAGAAAAAAGCTGCTGTTCAGTGGTTGTTTTGTCAAACATACTTCAGTATCTCTTCCTTTGTGTTCAACTGAGAAAAAAAAAACCTCAAACAGGTTTGGAACAAGTGGAGAATGAGTAACTGATGACTGAATTAAAATCTTTGGGGTGAACTAACCCTTCAGTAAGTGTAATAATGTATTACATAAATATCTCTTTTAAAGATGAGAACCCAAAAGGCATGAGAAAAGTAGCGTCGGTGGCGAGCCTGATATCAGAGGAAGAATACGTTGTGGTATGTACAAACACTTGGATGTCTTATATAATTGGACAACAACTTACTTGTACTACGAGATTATACTTGCTAAAAGGTTTAGCTACTGAAATATACCAAACGAGAAGTAAACTGCATAATGAGATATAGTTTGCAAGGCTTTGTGTCTGTCGCACAGCATTCTTTTACAAGTTAAACCACAGAGACTGTGGTTTCCTCTTCGGATACGTGACAGACTGAAATGTATCAGTTCTCGTTCACAGTACAGGAAACAGCCGTTCTGAAAGCTGGAAAAATTAGTTTGTGAAAAGTAAAATATGATGAGAAATGGTTATTTCAGGGGAATGTTATTCGTTTTATTTGTTGAGACGTTGGGAAATTTGTGCAGGATGGTGTGACTATCATGAGGAACTCATCAAGGCTTTGAGTCATAACCATGACATTATTTAAAACCATAGTGACGCCACTTCCTCAAAACTTGAATTGTGAAAAAAAGTGAAAATAATCCTCATTATCCTCTGTTTAATATGTATTTTAGCTGAATATGAAGGGAAATGACTTGAGTGAAATACCTATAATTGAGTATTTGTTTTGTTTTTACTTTCAAGATGTGTAATCAAGTTAGAACAAAGAAGTCAGGAACTGAGTATTTGAATGGAAATTGCACACTTGTGAGTCCTTCTGGACAAGTCAAGCTATACCCTGCTAATTTAGGTATGTTTGATTAATTTATTACGGGTTTTCACATTCAACCAGATAAAATCCTATACCTGAAATTGCTAAATCTCTTTTTCCAAGACCACACCAATGACGACGACAATAATAACAACAATAATAATAACAACAACAACAACAACAAATACCGAGATGGAAGGATCAATCAAGGTGAGACCCTGAGGAAAATGTTGATAATCTTAAATGTATTTATAATGTATGATAATGAGCATTAATAATTTATGGAGAGAAAAAACAAAAAATATGCCAGAATTTACATAGTATACGTAGTCTGATCTGGTAATTTACATTTCTGTCAATATCTGCAAGTTAAATGGAGGAAGAGAAGAGAAGCCCAACTGAACCTTGATGCATTATTGGAGGAGGAGGAGGAGGAAGAAGGTATATATATAAAATTATTGAAGTACTTTTACATCAAGACATCTTTCTACATCACGATTAATTAATGGTGCTTTTTACTCAAAGGGATATATTACTCAAAAATAAAAACGTACTACTTACTAATGAAGGTATTTTGAATAAAGCTAAAAACCTTTAACCATTGACTATGGTTAAAGGTTTTTAGCTTTATTAAAATATCTTCTTTGTATTTAACAGAAAAAAGAAACTCATAAATGTTTGAAAGGGAAGTAAATTATGAATTTTTGGGTGAACTAACCCTTTAACCAAAATTCACTTGTAGTTAGTTTTACATGAGCTGATTTAAATGAAGCAATGGTTTCAGTACTGAAGTTTCAGAACATCTTTCTTAGATCCTGGGACAGAGATTGCTTTCGTACTGGATGGCTCTGGCAGCATTCAATATGATGACTTTCAGAAAGCGAAAGACTTCATCAACACCACCATGTACAATGTTTGGAAAACATGTTTCGATGCAAGTATAAAACAAAAGAATTTCATAACACAAAAACAGAATTGATATTTATTTTACATGAACCCCCCCTCTCTCTGCAGTGTAACTTTGCGATAGTGCAGTATGGTAGTTCGATCAGGACTGAGCTCTCGCTTCTAGACAATGAGGATGGTGCCAGATCCTTGCAAAAGGTCAAAGAAATAAAACAAATTTACAATCTCACAAAGACGGCCTCTGCCATCAACCACGTCCTGTGAGTATACAAACTACTTTTATAGGGTTTGGTGATGAGTTAATGGCGTGATCTCACATTGTTGTGGTTGATTACAGCACAGATATTTTCATCCCTGAGAATGGATCCAAAAATAACTCTGAAAAAATTATAATAGTCTTGTCTGATGGAGAAATTCTGGGAGACAATATGACTCTTGCTGAAGTTTTGAACAAGCCCCAAATGAAAGGTGTCACTCGCTATTCCATAGGGGTAAGTGTCCCATTTACTGCTAATTTGAGAGGAATTTCAGATAATCCAGCCTGATCTTACGGGAATGTATTGGTGAAAAATTCTTACAAATACCATTTCAGTGATATGAAAATGTACAATTTTAAAAAGGAGGCTTGTCCCCAAACTCAAACTGTCATTGGGAATGAAATATTTGTAATAATATATAAGAATAAGATCACACAAATTCAAATTACAGCCACTACATCATAAAGTTATGTCTTGTCTTGAGATTGCATTGGATAACTTCAATTTTACATCATATGTTGGAGCAACAACTGCAAAAAATGTGATCTGTTATTATACATAACTCCAGGTTCACTCTTAAACACTCATAAGCTATTTTGTAGTTAATTGCAATTGTAGTTCAAAAATGTAACATAAGTTCCATACACTTACACCCTTATGTGACCTTTAGGTTGGCGATGGCATCCTGAAAAAACCTAATGCAATCAAAGAGATGATGCAAATAGCAGATCCTGGAAAGTATTATAATGTTTCCAGTTATGGCGCATTAAATGATATTCTGTCCTCGCTGGAAAGAGGAATAATTGGAACTGAAGGTATGGAATTGACAAATTACACTGAATAATGCCCTTTGTGTCACAGAAAAGAAGAATACATTTTGAGGCTATTTATATTGAACACACGCACGCACGCACGCACGCACACACACACACACACACACACACACACACATATAGGGGCCTCACAGTGGCGCAGTGGGTAGCACGTTTGCCTTACAGAAAGAAGGTCGCTGGTTCGAGCCTCGGCTGGGTCAGTTGGCATTTCTGTGTGGAGTTTGCATGTTCTCCCTGTGTTGGCGTGGGTTTCCTCCGGGTGCTCCGGTTTCCCCCACAAGTCCAAAGACATGTGGTACAGGTGAATTGGGTGAGCTAAATTGTCCGTAGTGTATGAGTGTGAATGGGTGTGT
>CAIGQW010056847.1:6695628-6715398 GCA_903798125.1 Danio choprae | reverse complement strand
TTATAATTTAAAAAATATTTTATACCTTGATTTTTGCTTTTTGATTTCATTATATCTTATACTTTATTTCAAGCTCTTAGCTGTCTTCTTGCCAAACATATGTTTAAAAAAAATATTAATACAGATGTTGTTTATTGTGATGGAAAATGACATCACAACTAAAATATAGTTGTAATCTTAAAATGGCTTAAAATATTTTTTATAATACAAAAATAATTTGAAATGTCAGTAAAGAACCAAGAAAAACTGAACAAAATAAATAAAACAAAGAAAAAAAAATACTTAAAATTGACTACTGTATGTAAGCTGTTATGAATAAATGAAAACATATATGCACTTGTTTTCTAATCATCTATCTCCGTTTATGCTTATTTTGCGTAGAACAAGGGTTCCCTCCAGTTTGAGGACAAGTGGGATCTTATGCGCCCTATTGTCCTGAAGTTGCTTCGCCAAGAGTCTGTAACTAAGCAGCAGTGGTTCGACCTGTTCTCGTAAGGCCCTGTGAAATCAGAACTTTAGATTCTATAAACTGCTTGCAATCTGAATGTTAAACCTGTCGTCTTATTCTCACAGAGATGTTCATGCAGTTTGTCTATGGGATGACAAAGGACCAGCAAAGATCCACCAGGCCCTCAAGGAGGACATCTTAGATTTTATTAAGCAAGCTCAAGCGGTAAGAGAGGTTCAGGAATAAAGACCACAGTAAAAATCAAAGTTTTTTTCTTCTTTGCTTATGGGTCATTATTATATATATATCTGTTTAGTAGTAATATTGTCAATGAATATCACAACACAACCCTTGCTGCTGAGTATACTATTTAAAGGGATAGTTCACCCAAAAACAAAAATTGTTATCATTTACTCACTGTTAATTTGTTACATACCAATTTGAGTATTTTTGTTTGAATTTAAGTATTGAAAGTACTTTGAGTGTCATGGTGGGTCAGTGGGTAGCACTGTTGCCTCACAGAAAGAATGTCGATGGTTTGAGTCCAGGCGGGGCCAGTTGGCATTTCTGTGTGGAGTTTACATGTTCTCCCTGTGTACTCGTGGGTTTCCTCCGAGTGCTCCGGTTTCCCCCACAGTCCAAAGATATGTGGTATAGGTGAATTGAATAAACTAAATTGGCCGTAGTGTGTGAATGTGAGTGTGTATTGATGTTTTCCAGTACTGGGTTGTTGCTGGAAGGGCATGCACTGCGTAAAACATATGCTGGAATAGTTCAGCGGTTCATTCTGCTGTGGCGACCTCTGATAAATCAGACACTAAGCCAAAGGAAAATGAAAGTACTTTGGCTGAATCATCTCACATTGTTTATCATTGGTGTTTAGCGAGTGCTCAGTCACCAAGATGACACGGCGCTCCTGAAGGCTTACATCGTGGAGTGGAGGAAGTTCTTCACACAGTGTGACATCCTGCCCAAGCCCTTCTGCCAGCTGGAGATCACACTGATGGGCAAACAGGGCAGCAACAAGAAGTCCAATGTGGAGGATAGCATTGTTAGGAAGGTGAGCAGGATAGAACTTGTTTTTAGGTCATTTTCCTAAATTGGGATTCATTCTTTTGGGCTTATTATGCTCCCGCAGCTGATGCTGGACACTTGGAACGAGTCTATATTCTCCAACATTAAGAATAGGTTGCAAGATAGTGCTATGAAGTTGGTACATGCTGAACGGCTGGGAGAGGCGTTTGATTCGCAGTTGGTCATCGGGGTCAGAGAGTCATATGGTGAGTTGTTTTATCTTGTTATCTTTTAAATAAGAGATTTCAGTGTTTTGGATAATGTTATTAAGGCTGTATGATATTGGAAAAATTAGATAATACAATATTTTCTTTTTCTCCTATATGTATTGTGACATGAATACAATTTTACCAGATGATTTAGACAGCTCTATTAGAAATTATCCATTAATTTAGACTGATTGAGATGATTTTGTAAGAGAGTAAATCATGTTAATATATAGATAAATACAATAAAAGGCTCTTTAAGTTAAGTCATTTTACTCTGCGTTCATGTTTGAAATGGCTCTCTGGCATGCAAATGCAAGCTCCTATGTCTTTAAATGGGGAAACATCAAAATTTCTAAAACCTTTGTCCAAGCGTATGATTAAATGTTATATTTGGAAGCACCAGTGAAATTGAACAACTGTCTCTTAAATTTTGTTTCTAAATGTTAGAATCATGACAAAAAACACAATGTTTTCAGGTTGCCCAATCTAATGCGCATGCGCACTCGAAAGGAATGAGATCACGACACCAACCTTATTTATGAGTGTTTCTAAAGGCCACGATCAGACGTCATCCTGTCACTCAAACTATAACTACCATAAGAATAAATAACTTATATGTTGCACAATGTCATGCTCTTAATGCCGTGGCCAATCGAGCTGGTCTTCTGAAGTAATTTCCATCTTAATCCGTATCGCAGATATCATCTCTAAATGACAATGACCTCTTTGTTTATGTGTTTGTGTGCGTTGAAGTGGTTTCCATCATGTGAACTATGTTTGAATGGCGGAAATGCATGAAGTCACGTGGGATAGACTTTACCTCATGTTTGTTTCTTACGGATTACAAAGCCAGAGAACATTTATTTCCATAGTTATTTGGTTCTTTTAGATGTAGAGATTTCAAGCTGTATGTCGCTATATTTCTCATGTCTATGGGGCAAGTATACCAGCATGTTTGATGACCCGAGGGTTCATAATAACAAAATTAACACACGTCTAGACCAAGCCCCTCCCCCAGAGTATCTTCAGTCTTTAGTGATCGATGATTAGCTTTTTTACTTGAAGGTTGAGCTTTCTTCACTAGAGTGACCACATTGTCCTCTATAGTCTTTGATACAATAGAGCAAAGATAAATGTGAAAAAAACAATACTTTATGAAATTTTGGATGTAATGTATTAATAATTCAGTAAAATGTATCTTTACAGATTTATTTTAAATTAATTTATTGTAAAATAAATTTACAAGGGTATATTTTCTTGTGTCTGAATGCTTTAAACTTTTTTTCTGAAATGGCCAGACTGTCACATGTCTTAAATATATCAAATTAACAGCTTTGACGTCTTTATAGTCTGAATTGACTCCACTAGGGCTGCACAATATATCGTATCAGCATCAATATCACAGTGTGCAAATCTGCAAGTCACATCGCAGAATCTGCAATGTCAAATTAAGTATAAATTATAATAACCAGCCACTATAGTTCAGAACATGTGATTTGTGGGGTCATCGCAAGGTTTAACCCTAATAAAGTGAAAGATTTTCATTTGGATTTGTTTTTAAGACCTTTGACTGTGTAAGATTTTAAGTGAATATAATAATAAGTTATAAAAGTATAAATATAAGTAATAAAGTTTGAAGCTTTAACAAAGATTATTTGTATTTCATTATTTATACAATGAAGACTGACTATAAAGTGTTATTTTACATATGATTATTGAATATTTGAGTACCTCAATACTCTTAGATTTCACAGGAAGATCTTTATTACGTTTTATGCAGATACTCCCCTACAAAATAATGCCAATCAATCTAAAATTATGAATTCTTTCCAAATAGAGTTATAAGTTGTCTTGTGAAATTTTATTCTTATCACAATATATATCGCAGACAAACTAAATATTTTCAGTTTGCAGCCCTAGACTCCACAAATCTTATGTGTTTTTTGACCTTTGGTGCTGATCAACAATAATCCAGACTCATTGAACATGCTGTGATGTGACTATTGCAGATGCACACATTAGTATATGGATGCGGAAATGACATATTGTGCAGCCCTAGTTATTTTCAGTTACAAATAGGGCTGCACGATATTGGAAAAAATGTGCAATGTTTTGGTGTCCTGCAATATATATTGCGATTTGAATATAATTTCACCAGACTTGAATAGACTGATTGCGATGACTTCTTAGTGCAGTGCATCTGCATAAAATATAATAAACAAATTGTAAGCATAGATAAATACAATAAAACAAAAAAAGTGATTTATGGTTTTCTGGAGAGTCTAACTCTATTCAGAAATTGAATAATCAAATGTAAATTAATAACACTGTATATTCATTCATTTTCTTTTCGGCTTAGTCCCTTTATTAATCTGGGGTCGCCACAGCGGAATGAACCGCCAACTTATCCAGCATATGTTTTACGCAGCGGATGCCCTTCCAGCTGCAACCCATCTCTGGGAAACATCCATACACACTCATTCACACTCATACACTACGGACAATTTAGCTTACCCAATTCACCTGTACCGCATGTCTTTGGACTTGTGGGGGAAACCGGAGCACCCGGAGGAAACCCACGCCAACACGGGGAGAACATGCAAACTCCACACAGAAATGCCAACTGACCCAGCCGAGGCTCGAACCAGCGACCTTCTTGCTGTGAGGCGAACGTGCTATCCACTGCGCCACCGTGAGGCCCTAACACTGTATAGTCTATGTAAAAACAACTAAATGAAAACAATTGAATAAACCTTCGCTAAAGCTACAAACATTATAATTTCCCATTATGTACCTTAAAAGCACAAGTAAATGAAATACTTTCACTCTATTAAGGTTAATCTTCGCAATGACTTCACAATGTTCTGAAATTTAGTTGCTGCTCAACTATAATTCCAATTCGACATTGCAGATTCTGTGATGTGATTATTAATGCTGAAACCATATACATCATGCAGCCCTAGTTACAAGTCTCTTATAATCTCTTCCTCAGTGAACCTGTGCTCCAATCTTGAAGATAAACTGCAGATCTACAGGGATAACTTTGAGAAGTCATACCTAGACTCCACTGAGAGGTTCTACAGGACCCAAGCGCCGTCCTATCTGCAGCAGAATGGAGTACAAAACTACATGAAATATGTACGTTCAGGCAGAGATCAGATTTTGCACAACATATTCTCCAAAAATGAAGATTAGATCAGATTGCACAACCAGAGGGAGTGTTATGACACCTGCTGACAAACTGCATTTCTTTGTTCCTCGTGATTGTAATCGTGTTTTCAATCCTGTCTCTGTTTACAGGCAGACGCTAAGTTAAGGGAAGAGGAGAAACGTGCACTACGATATTTAGAAACACGACGTGAATGTAACTCTGTACAAGCAGTAAGTTTCCCATGAAAAATGTCTAATTTTGAAGTGGGGTCACTGCTACTTTTCACCCAGGGTTACGAAACCCCACCTAAACCTAATGGCCTTCATATAAACAGACCATGTGCTACTTTCATTCAATCAGTAACACTGACACTTCAGATATGCAAATAAGGGTGCTAGCCCAAGCTTAGTAACATACAATGTGAAATGTTAACTAATATCCAGAATTAATTGTTAATCCAAGGGTAAAGGGAATGGGACAACTGCATAAATAATAAATTACATGAAATTAACCCGAAAATAAATGAAAGACACTTTGCAAATTATAATTTTGAGACCAGGCATGAACAAACTGTCTATACTAGATGTCGAATTGGACATTCTAGGTTGACTCACTTATATTTATTGAACAACGAAGCACCACCTAAATGTAATCACTGGCAAGCTGATCTTACCATCAAACATATTTTGTTGGATTGTAGAAGTTTGGATACCATTAGAATTTTTTTGTACAGAGAGAGCACTTTGATTGATATTTTTAATAAGGCACCACCAGGAAGAATTTAAAACATTTTTAGCAAAAATTGAACTGAAACATCATATTTAACTGTGATTTTTATGTGTGAATTATTTATTTCTATTTTATATATTTGTCTAAGTAACTTTTTTATTGTAATAAGAATTCATTTTTATCATGTAATGTTTTTATGTATATCCCTTTTGCCACGAAATAGCCATAAGTTGCTGATGTGGCAATAAATTAAATAATAAATAAATAAATGTTAATCCCAGGGTAAAAAATGAGCAGTGTTAAATATGAAGGATTCTGTTTACCTGTGGTTTAGATTGACTTGAGGTGAACTGGGTGTGAAAAGCCCTTTTATAGATTTTTTACATTTAGCATTAAATAAAGCATTAATGATTTATTTAATTTAGTTATAGATTTATAGAAGTAAATATGTTGAACATATGGTTCAGTATTAAATGAAGTCATATCAGCAGGTCTGCACGTCTGAATTCATGGATTTGTTCCCTTCACAGCTTATGGAATGTTGTGTGAATGCACTGGTAACGTCATTTAAAGAAACGATCTTAGCTGAATGTCCAGGCATGATCAAACGAAACGAGACTGACAGTGAGTATGAGATTCTTTTGAAATCTTCTAAAACATATGACCACTTTAGGGATTTATTTTAAACATGCAGATGCTCATAAAGAAGGTTTTAAAGTGACGTTACAATTTATTTCAAATATTTGTTTTCTATTTCAAAATATAATATCTTCCTGTGATGTAAAGCTGAATATTCAGTGTCACTTGATCCTTCAGACACCATCCTAATATGGTGATCTGGTGCTCAAAAAACATTTCTTATCATTAACGTTTTCTGCTTAATATTTGTGATATTTTTGTGGAATCTTTGATTAAAAAAAGTTCAATCAATATTTATTTTTTTGCATTTTATAATAACTGTCATAATTGTTTATTTTGGTGAATTTGTCTTGACCTAAAAATGTAGTTTTCCACACAGGTGTAGTCTTTCTTTAAATATAAGCTTTGACCCTTTCTCTGAACTCTTCGTCCACAGAGCTGCACCTCATGTTCTCTCTCATGGACAAAGTGCCCAATGGGATTGAGCCTATGTTGAAAGATCTTGAGGAGCACATCATCAGTGCTGGACTCGCAGACATGGTGGCCGCTGCCGAGACCATCACAACCGTGAGCTTGCTGAAACTGTTGAAACCTTTACACATTTAGAGCATCCATTGGCTTTTGTTATTAATAATACAAATAACTCATTCATTATATATGTTTTTAAATAAGGTGATATTAATGACAAATGAGGCCATCACTAGTGTTTAAGTTCTTGTTTTATGTTTCTCTTTAGGATTCTGAGAAGTATGTGGAGCAGCTCCTGACTCTGTTCAATCGATTTAGTAAATTAGTGAAGGAAGCCTTCCAGGATGATCCTCGCTTCCTGACGGCTAGAGACAAAGTGAGCATGTATTCGTTCTCACTGTCTTACAGCTGGTCTCAGTACAGTAATTTCTAGATCACACCACAGATGGTTACCAGAGATCTGTGATGACGGGAGTACAGCGGGAGGTTATATAATGACTCCATTAGAAACAATATTGATGCTTTTAGAAAATGAATTGTCATGCTTTTAATGCATCATAACTACTGTTTGAATGTCATATAATAATGTGTTTTAATTTTCTCCCCAGGCATATAAAGCAGTTGTGAATGATGCCACAATATTTAAGTTAGAGCTGCCAATGAAACAGAAGGGGTGAGTAACGACTGCTTTCTGGGAATCTGATGCACTAAATAACCAACTGGAAAATTCAGTCAACGTATAACAAATATAATTAAGTAAAGATAAGCAAAAGATGCAGGAAATAAGTTGCACTGGGTTAAGGTTCTATTTATTTAAAAAAAAAAAGTTTCATTCATAAATGATATGATAGTTTGATATGATTGACAGTCAATTAGTTTACTGATAGATGATAAAAATATAAATTATTCAGTACTGAAACAAACAAAAATCACTGTGGTTTTTATATAAACTTTATTATTAATTCATTCATTCATTTTCATTTCGGCTTAGTCCCTTTATTAATCTGGGGTCGCCACAGCGGAATGAACCGCCAACTTATCCAGCATATGTTTTTACGCAGCGGATGCCCTTCCAGCTGCAACCCATCTCTGGGAAACATCCATACACACCCATTCACACTCATACACTACGGACAATTTAGCCTACCCAATTCACTTATACCGCATGTTTTTGGGCTTGTGGGGGAAACCGGAGCACCCGGAGAACGCCGGAACACAGAAACGCCAACTGACCCAGTCGAGGCTCAAACCAGCGACCTTCTTGCTGTGAGGCGAACGTGCTACCCACTGCGCCACTGTGAGGCTTTATTATTAATATCAAATCTAAACATTTTTTAAAGCAAAACAGGATCTAATGCATGTTTTGAATGGACTACAAATACTTGCATGTCTCTCTCATTCAGCACCAGTCCAAATGACGTTAACTGCATTACATCAGTTGCTTTGAAGTGTAAGCTGCTGTGCATTTTATAGTATGAAAAAGTGATTTTGTTACCAACAAATACAGAACTTGCACGTCAGCACATTTCCAGGCTTGTGAGAAGCAGATGTCATCATAGTCATCTGAGAACTACAACAAATATTTTTGTTTTCCCATTTTCTCCCATTTGCAATTAATAAAATATTTGCAAACTTTGCAAAAAAATAAATAAAAGGAAAAAAATGGGACATGTGTTTCCTTCTCAGGAGTAGGCCTGTCACCATATTTATTTTTTTGTTGTACAATATATTGCACCAAAATATATTGCGATTACACTATTATTGTCATTTTAAGACCATTTTATGCCACTCATTATATAATGCCAGAATGACAATATAATATCATCATAATGCAAGTACACTCTTCCAAACGACACATAATATTTTATTCGTAAGAACATTTAATTAAAGCCATTTTAACAATTTAATAATTAGGCATTGGAATCAGAATGTGAAAACACATATCCTAAACAAATAATAATAATAAATGTTAACAAAAAAGAGCAAGATAAAAAGTAACAGAGGCTGCAATATCTGCTACCAGATCTATTTTCAGTTGTGAGAAACCCACATGAAAATATACTGAAGTAATTTATAGTAAATACTATAGTGTTTTTTTTAACCATACTGATACTGACACCTCCAATAGAGATAGAGATATTGCACAATCAGCTAAAATGTTGCTAGAATTGGTTTTTATGTATGCGGGCGATATATATTCCATCACCAAAAATGATTGAGGTCATGTCCATGTGTTGTGTGATAAGTCGATATATTGATTTTTGTGACAGGCCTGGTCAGAAGAGAATAAGATATAAAATTAGTTTTTATTCGGAAAACAAAACTCAGGTTGAGAATGAAAATTTCACAGTAATAAATGATAAAGTATAATATTATCAAGCTCATTTTCAAAATAAAAAAAGGTCAACTTTAATCACAGGCTGTGAAAAGGGTCCTCATTAAAGTGAGCATTCATGATCCATATTTCAGTATTGTCTACGCTGATATAAACGTTGGTTTACCCAAAATAAAAATTCTGTCATTGTTTTCTCACTTTCATTACGTTCATTGAAAGACGCTTTTGTTCATCTTAGGACCACAAATGATACATTTGCAGGAATATTTCAGCATTTCTTGTGCTGTTTTGCTGTGGAAATATACACCAATTTTTTTTATTTTTTTTTTTAAAGATTTATTTTTGGCCTTTTTGCCTTTATTAAGTAGATAGGACAGTATTATAGACAGGAAGCGAAGTTGGAGAGAGAGAGGGGGTAGGGACGGGAAATGTCCTCGAGCCAGGATTTGAACTCGGGACGCCCTGAAGTGCTACTGCACCATATGTCAGCGCGTTAACCACTAGGCTATTGCGCCGACGAAATATACACCAATTTACACGTTCATTCTTCATTACTTCTTTGACTTCAAGAACCATTGGTCTTTGTAATTTATATAAAGGATAACACGGTGAAACAAAGAGAGAAATGGCCAAAATAAACACAACATTTAAAATCATGTTAAAAATGCACATTTTAATGATCAATACAACAAATAATGGCCTTGTTCAAAGAGGCTGAATGGAAATGTAGCTTTTTACTCAGTGATATTTGGGCTTCAAGTGGGAACTCTTTATATAAACAACATGAGGGTGAGAAAATGAAGACAGAACTTTCCTATAATCATTTTTTAATGACTCTTTAATGTTTTTAAACACAGAGTGGGCCTTAAAACACAACCAGAGTCAAAGTGTCCCGAGCTGCTTGCTAACTATTGCGACATGCTGCTAAGAAAGACGCCACTCAGCAAAAAGCTGACCTCAGAGGAGATCGAGCTCAAGCTGAAGGAAGTGGTGAGAAACGCTATTGTTGTCACATGTTGTTTGCTCATCTGTTGTCTTTAAAAGTGTTTCACAATACTACTACTCTTTCTATAGCTACTGGTGCTTAAATACGTCCAGAATAAGGATGTGTTTATGAGGTACCACAAAGCCCACCTGACCAGGCGTCTGATCCTGGACATCTCAGCTGACAGTGAGATCGAGGAGAACATGGTCGAGTGGCTCAGGGTGAGAATAAAAGAGAAGTGATACTGTGTGAAAGTCCGTTTGAGGGTTTCATACATTATTCACTCACTGTTTGCTTCAATCGGGCATGTTTCAGGAAGTCGGGATGCCTGCTGACTATGTGAACAAGCTGGCTAGGATGTTCCAGGACATCAAAGTGTCTGAAGATCTTAATCAGGTTTTCAAGGAAATGCACAAACACAACAAGCTGGCTTTACCAGGTGACTTACAAAGCTGCTTTCCTTTCTGTATATGCATTTACATTAGCTTTAATCTCAGTTAGATCAAATAAAATACTTGAAAATGTATAAACAGAAATATTAAGCAAAATGTTTCTCGAGCACCAGATCAGCATATTAGAATGGCACTTTGTACCATGTGACACTGAAGACTGGAGTAACAATGCTGAACATTTAGCTTAGCATTTTTAAATATATTACAAAAGAAAACAGTATTTCACAGTATTGATTTTTGTTTAGATTAAATAAATGCATCCTTGATGAGCATTTAAAACAATCAAACAATGGTTAAAATTATGTTGTAATAGCAATAATATAGTGATGTAAATTTATTTTCACTGATGTCGTTCTAGCCTTTTGGCTGAGGCCGTGAAAGTATGGTTGCGGGCTTTGTTTTCGAACCCACTTCACTCCATTTGCTTTCATTCGATTCACTTGTTTGTTAAATGTGTAATTTACCAACAAAAATGCATCAAAATTAAGTTAAAAATGATATCAAGTGAAATTTGTTATAAACCAATAATCTATCACCAAACAATATATGATGTGCATTCGAAAACAAAGCCCGCAACCATACTTCCGCGGCCTCAGCCAAAAGGCAAGTCAAACAATTGTGTGTCTGACCCACTTCCATTCTTCAGGCTTACTGCTGTTTCATTTTCCATGTCTTTATGATGTTCACAGTCAAATTAAAGAACAAAATCAAAACAAAACATCAAAAATTTGTGTTTAAACTAAATATATATTCAAAAAGGTGGCAACACCAAAGCTCCAAAAATGCAAATTTATTTGGCTGACACAAAGCGTGTAACGTTTCGAGCATAAGGCACATCATCAAACAGTGTTCATCACAGTAAGGTGCTCCTTTTTGTACTCTTCCAGATCACATGATCTCCTATTATCTCACAACAAGAAAAAACGAAAAAAATACACATTTATAAATTATACAACTTAGATATTCAAAACGAAAATACAGAAACAAACCAGAATATTACATCACAAAATAAAAAACAGAATATAACAAGAAAATACAACAAAATAATACAACAAAATATAGCCAAAAAACCTTTACCCAAACACCGAATTGAACATTAAAGAATTATTAAAGAAAAGGACAAATGTCAAACTCCGCATTCAAACCTCTTGGAGACAATGTATTCAAATTCAAGTTTATTTCTATAGCGCTTTTTACAATGTAGATTGTGTCAAAGCAGCTTAACATGTTCTAGTAAAGTCCAGATTTCAGAGTTGAAGTTCAGTTTAGTTCAGTTCAGTTCAGTTCAGTGTGGTTTAAATTTCACTGCTGAAAGTTCAAACACTGAAGATTGCGTTAGCGGTCTTGCACGAAATAGTGCCTTGAATTTTGAACTTTTTTGCTGTATGGGGATGTGTAAAAGTTGACGTTTTGTATGTGAAGTAAACAATTCCCACATTTAAAATGACCATGTGGTATAGTATTTATAAAATTCGGAGAGGGTTTTAGATCAGCTCTTATCAACATATTCCGGATATTAGATCTTCTTTTGTGTACTAAACGAGGTGAATTTTCAAAACATTCTTTGAGGGTAGGATCAATTAAAATGAGTTATGAAATGAGTATAGTTTTTTGGCTATATTTTGATATTTTGTTGTATTATTTTGTTGTATTTTCTTGTTATATTCTGTTTTTTATTTTGTGATGTAATATTCTGGTTTGTTTCTGTATTTTCGTTTTGAATATCTAAGTTGTATAATTTATAAATGTGTATTTTTTTCGTTTTTTTCTTGTTGTGAGATAATAGGAGATCATGTGATCTGGAAGAGTACAAAAAGGAGCACCTTACTGTGATGAACACTGTCTGATGAAGAGCCGTGTGCTCGAAACGTTACACGCTTTGTGTCAGCCTTTTTAATTTAGTAAATTAGCATTTTTGGAGCTTTGATGTTGCCGCTTTTTTGAATATATATTTTGCACTTATTGCGGTTTGGCTGAGCACCCAGTTAAAAGAGATGTGCGTGCTTTTGTACATGTTTTATTGTTTAAACTAAATAAAATGAGCTTTTAAGAAATAGCTATAAGAAATGTTTTGAAATGATCTTGTTATTTGCATCATTGCCACAAAGGCCCTGTCCACACGACCACAGGTATTCTTAAAACCGTACTTGTTTTTCTACACAAAAATGCAGTGTCAGGTGACTGAAAACAACACTTTCTAACTTTCTAAAAGTGCCCTTGACATGCACCACAGTGCATTTTTGCATTTTCATGTGGACAGATTTTTTTTTTTTAACGAAAGCGCAAAAAAAAAACCTTTATTAAAATATAAAAATATATAAATAAATAAAAATATATTAAGGATCCCATGTTCAAAGAAATCTTGATAATATTTTAAAATATACATTTTCTGATTTTTAGACCTGGAATAGTCACAGAAATGATTAAAATCTTAAAAGGTCATGAATGTTTCTGTTGTTTACATTTGTAATAGTTCTACAATGATATATGAAAAGGGTTGGTCTAAAGTCTCTCTCTCACTTCCCAGCGGACTCCGTGAACATCAAGATCTTAAATGCTGGAGCGTGGTCACGCAGCTCAGAGAAAGTGTTCGTGTCTCTGCCCACTGAGCTGGAAGACCTCATCCCTGAGGTGGAGGACTTCTACAAGAAAAACCACAGCGGCCGCAAACTCCACTGGCACCACCTCATGTCCAACGGCATTGTGGGTGCATTTTATGCACTACCTTTTTTTTTTATTTGTAGCTACTGTAAATAAATATTTGCAATAATAGCTAATCAGACTGTGTGCTCTTCGGTAGATCACGTTCAAGAATGAAGTAGGGCAGTATGACCTGGAGGTCACGACCTTTCAGCTGGCTGTACTTTTTGCCTGGAACCAAAGACCACGAGAGAAGATCAGCTTTGAGAATCTGAAACTTGCCACTGAGCTGCCTGACGCTGAGCTGAGGAGAACTCTCTGGGTAAGAGTATCACTGAGTATGTTTGCATGGACACCAATACTCCAATTAAGACAATACTCTGATTAAGAGTCTACCATGTAAACTGTGATTTTTGATGGCCTTAATTCGACTAAAGTCATAACCGAATTAAACAGAAATCAAAATAAGTCGTGGAGTATTTCTATTTTAGTTGCATTATTGAAGTGCAGTACAGACCTGTGACATATTCGAACTAATCGAATTATGTGCTCTAACATGTAAAACAGGAACATGAAAGGAACATTCAAAAAGCAACTCATGTAAACACCTTAATCATATTATTGTCTTATTCAGATTAAGGCAAATAATTAGATTTCTGATGTCCATGTCAACGTAGTCAGTGATTGCCTGTATGCTCCTTTCTATTTAAGTCACAACAGACTGGACCATCTGACCAATCAGAGTAGAGTAGGCCCCCAAGAAGACATATTTATAGATCTCTGTACAAATAATTTGAGATGTTGCATTGTGTATGAAAAAAAATCAAATGCTTTTTGGCATTGGATGGATGTGAACATATGGTAGGTATCTTTAGCATAATATTGTTGCTGTTAAAGAGACCTGTTGATGGATGTTGTACCATCATGTTCTTCTTCATTTTCCCTCTCTTTGTGTACAGTCTCTTGTTGCCTTTCCAAAGCTCAAACGCCAAGTGCTGTTATATGAACCTCAAGTGAGCTCTCCCAAAGACTTCACGGACAGTACGTTGTTTTTCGTTAACCAGGAATTCTCCTTGATGTAAGAAAATCTCGTTTCTTGCTTTTTATCATTATTATTTATTTACTTAGAAATTATCTTTTAATTGTGGAAACTATTTTTTTTTTGTTTATCCTCAGAAAAAACTCCAAGGCTCAAAAGAGGGGGAAGATAAACCTAATTGGCCGATTGCAGCTAACAACAGAGCGAATGAGAGAAGAGGAGAATGAAGGCATCGTCCAGCTTAGAATATTAAGAACACAGGTATGAGAGTAAAAATCTTTAAAGGGAACCCCTGAGTGTTAAGATTGTATGCTTTAACACACAGTTAATATAAATGATTATAGAGCACCATTGTTTTAGGTGTGCAGTTGGTTCTGCGTTGATGTCAGATGGTTGAACTTTGGGAAATATAATACTGAAAAAATGCCATATTGCGAGACAAGAAATGTTAGATGCTTGGAAAGAACTGTAACAAATAACTGGAGAACATTGAATGGATATAAATATTTAGTTATATCCATCAGTCTACTGACTGCAGTAAAACTGAAGAAAGCAGTAAATACTAATGCCTCATTTCCACTGAGCTATAGTTTAGTAAAGTATTCATTGTGGGTCACCCTGATCATGTTTGTGTTTCCACTGCCAATGGTACCATTACTTGGAAACTTGGTACAGTTATGTTTTGCACTCTCTCCATCTTTGATACCTAGCTGAAGTGCCCTTGAGCAAGGCTCTTAACCCCTAATTGCTCCCCAGGCTCTGGAAGCAGTAGCTTCCCACTGCTCTGGGTGTAAGCTCACAGTGTGTGTTTGTATGTGTGTGCTCTCACTTCTCTCTCAAAAAAATGTGTGTGTGCACTTGAATGGGTTAAAAGCAGAGGACCAATATTGAGCTCACTTCAACAAGGCCCAATCCCAATTCTACCCCTTAGTCCTTCCCCTTACCACATAAAAGGGTAGGGGTGTCCCAATTCTCTTTAGTTTGAAGGCGTAGAGCTAAAGGGAAGGGCTAGATAGCCCTTGAAACTAAAATTTTCCAGGACCACACTCAAAACCGAGGGGTACAAAAATTTCCCAAATACAGCAGCAGGTCAGGAGATGCACAAATTAGTATTTTTTTAGCATTAAGAATTATTATTTTTATTAATGCAAATTTTTATAATAAATAAGCTTGTCTTAATACATTCATAACAGCGTTCATGTTTTATGGTCATGCTTTTTATTTTTAAAATGGTTTAAAAAAAACAAAACACTAAATTTCGCTATCTATAATCCAAAATAATAACAACTCCTCTATAGTAGTCCCACAGCATACTTTCACATCTGTAACTTGTTGACACTCGAATACCCTGTCCGAAAAATCTAGTGTCTGGGAATTTACAGTGTCTGGTGTAACTTTAATGTTGTTTTTGTGTGTTTACATAGTTGAATATGGCCACAATGTAAATACACAGTACAGTTACGAGCTTATTGCCACAATATATCGTTATGATAACATGATATCGTTGTCTGTGGTGATTTCCTGAAGATAAATACAAAAACATAATACAACTGGAATAACTACAGCAGTCGCTATCATCGATCTCATATGAATAAAATATGTTAACAGCCCTTTAAACAACAATGGAGGACAAACAGTTCCTGTTCTTGCTTTTTGGCATGTGGCTGTTCGTCACAAAACAAGTTGGTTCATTGCTGCGCACTGTCATTGAACACAGTGTTGTGTTTTGTCCTTGTATTTAAAAATAGCAATTCCTGTGTTGTTGTTCCACGCACAAGTTACAATTCTCTGTAAACCAATCAGTATTCTGCAGTCGGTCTAGCTCCACCCTCACTATTGTGCTAAGTACCCTTATAAAAGGGTCCCAAAAAAGTGGTGCTTTTTGAGGATGAAAATGAAAAAAACCCACACAAAGTGGCATTGTGCCAGTATTTTAAGTTGTGTAGCTGTAAATATCATCCGATAGTGTCAGTAGTTCACCGAATGCAACCATCTGATCATCTGATTAATAGGCTTTCTACTAGATATTTCAGTAAGAGGTATAATTTGTTATATTATGTCATACAAGTCATAATATCTGGGCTTACTTTTAATAGCCATACACACCTATAATGAAGACTATGAGATGACTTTAACAATATTCCTAACAAGTACATTGATATCTACATCAGGTGACAAATGTTTTGTTTTTCCTACTGCACTGCATGCTTTAAAAGCTTGAGCTTGTTAGAGTAGGATGAATGTTTTTGTCATTCATCAGGTTTTAAAAATAATAATTCTTTTGAACAGTTTGTATAGTTAAGTATGTAAGATATGCTATTGGTGAAGATTGTGTCAAATAATGTTCACACACCCTAGCATTAAAACTGAGGTATTCTTGGGGCTTAACATGTTCTTTCTTTCACCGCAACATTTCAGGAGGCCATCATTCAGATCATGAAGATGCGCAAGAAGATCACAAATGCTCAGCTGCAGACCGAGCTGGTGGAGATCCTGAAGAACATGTTCCTTCCTCAGAAGAAAATGATCAAGGAGCAGATCGAATGGCTCATTGAGCATAAGTACATCAAGAGAGACGAGACGGACATTAACACTTTCATCTACATGGCGTAGCGCGGAAACGACTCTGGAGGAGATCCGTAAGCGTTCGAGAGGACGGCGCTCCTGTCGAGGATCAGCAGCGGGAAGGGATGGTGATCTCCAACTTACTGCTTAGGCTGCTGGTCTGATGGCGTAGTCATGAGCTTGTTTTAACAACAGACAGTCACACATCAGATTAAAAAAAATGTATTTAAAAAAAAATAAATCCCTGCCTTACCTTACAGTCAAGACACATGGGATGAGGATAGGAGATAAAAAAAAATAGGAAAAAAAGACAAAAAGGATTCTATTTTTGCCATTGGTAGTCGGTATGCATGGTGGGCGGTTTGCCTTTTTGTGTGTACATCTCCAGCAGCATGCGGTCAGTGGGAATGTCACATTCATCCAAGGACTTGTTTGTGTGTGCCGTGTTACGAGTGTTTTTTTCCCCCCTTCCCCAACATCCTCTGCCTGGAGCCTGACGCACAGCCCGGAATGAGAGCTGTCCCGAGTGCAAACACCTGGTGCATGCCGACACTGAGGAGCGCAGGCCGGGAGAGAGGACTAGCATTAGCACTTTCTCACTCTCCACCACAATACGTCAGCATGGCTTTAATTTGGTTGTTTTTAAACTACTTGGTTTTTGTTTTGACTCAAACGTTCAAGCCATCCTTAAGCTACAAGAGATTTGATTGGCTGACTGCAGTTTATGTGACGGGTTACTCTTGGTGAGACTTGGCAACAGTTCAGACGTCATAAAGGGTCAAGCTCTGCTAGCAAATCTGGCAGATCTCAATTGTTTTTGTTTAAGTGGGGGTGTGTGCTTGCATTACCAGTATGCACCAAATCAGAAGGTCAGTTTTTCTTTTAACCTAAACCTTTTTTCCGTTAACAGTTTCAAACAGTGACTGAATTGCAGACTGATTTATTATGAGGGTCTGGGATGGGGTGGCCCCACTAAGGTCCTGTAACAGGTTGAATTTTAGTCAACTCCAATTTATTCTAATCACAAACACAAGTGGTAAAGCACAGTTACAGGAGTCTGAGTAAAGCAAGCAGCGCTCCAACCTCAGGTAAAGTAGGGCAGAGTTATTTTAAGAGCGGGGTGAGCTAACTTTCATTAGCGCCTCACGGTTTTTGCTAATCACACATTGCCAAAGCAAAGCACAAGAGTGCTGATCTAAAAATCAAATAACATATTATATTGATTGTTTTCCCTTTGTTTCCGAGGTCACCCTGAGAAAGCCTCATCAGTTTCCGCCAATCACATCTAGTGGAAAAAAGGAAGTCTGGCCTTTTTTTTTTACCCTATTATGAACAAAAGCTTGTGCAATTACTGATCAAAAATCAAACAAAACTCTGTCTCATGATTATAAGCATTGAGCAAACAAAAAGTATTAACTCATTTCCCAGGCAGATTCCAAATATTGGGAGTGTCTGGTCAGTAGTTTTGAAATGACGGTTCGATCTGACATCAGTATGTTCACCGCTTGCGTCATCTATAAAGAAAAAAAAGCCATTTTCACTGGCTGGTTGGTGCCATCTAGATTTGATTGTGTATTCACATCCAAACACAAAACACTTAATCTAAAGGGGCGAAAAATTAGTTTCTGTTTGCCTCCCTTATGTAACCGCTGTCCATCGCAACTATGACATTTTCTGTCCGTTATGTCTATTGTCTTTGGTTTTAATGCAGTCAAGTCACTAATTTGTATTCCTAGTGTCTGATTTCACACAGTAACTGCAAATAGTGAGAAGGATTGTACTGCAAAGGCTTTCTTTATAAGATCCAGATGTACAACAGTGTTTAAGAACATTGTGTTATTTGATTGTCCTCTTTATTTATTGATAACTTAAGCATGTTTGAGAGAACGAATGCGGGCGTGTGTGTGTGCGTGTGTGTGTGTGTGTGTGTGTGTGTATGTATGTATGTATGTATGTGCGTGCGCGCTTAAGAGCCTTTTACAACAGGGTGCTGTCATATCCTGTTACGTTTATGCATTTTCATTTTTGGAATATAAAATGGATGTTTCTGCTGACTGTATGTTTTCCTCTATCAATTTCTCTAAGGTAAATACATATAATTTTATTAAAACAAGCACTATGATTTTCATATTTATCAATCACAGTTGGAGTTTTTCTGTCTGTGTGTGTGTGTGTGTGCTTGTGTGTTCGTGAAGCCAATTGTTTAGTTTTTTCTTCTGAATGCAGTCCCAAAACTGAGATTTCAGTTCATTGTAGTGGAAGATGATGAAATTGAATAAAAAAAGAAATGGTGTGAATGACCTCACGAGGAATTGCTACGTGAAATTATGAATACTTATCGTTTGCAATTTGTTTTTCTTTGATGCACATGAAATGTTTCTGTAGGTAGAGTCTGTGTGCACATCTTTCAGTGGTATAATGCAATAAGTGAGCGTGAAACAAGACATTTTGAAATCTGTTGATGGAATTTTCTCTAATAAAGTTGCGTACACGTATGAGCGCTTACTATTAAGTTCATTATATTGTACTGGAATGGCCCTATGTGTGATCATTTTTAGCCTTTAAGTCATTATTTTAATGTGTCTTTTTTTTTTTCCTCACTCCACTACATCACACACTAGCACGAGTGTTTGTCTCATTTCTCACTCTCCTGTTTTTGTAAAGTGACTTCCATCATTGTTACAGGATAAGACATTGCTTATTAAAATCATGAGTTAATAACACTAGTTTATCCTTGTAAATTTAGTCAGACCTGCTCTGGTGTTTTACATTGTATTCACGGTGAACTGGACAGTCGTAAGTATTCATTTGTATGAGAAACGAGGACAGGCCTGCAATTATTCCCACATACAGTTTCTGCTAATCTTTTTTTTTAGCAGAAAACTGAATGCACGAGTTCCCTGTCGTGTGACACAAGCAAAATGTGAGTTTAATTCTGAGAAGGTGCATATGATCGGCCTGTGACTGTGTGTTTCCCAAGATTTCTTGCCTGGGGCCTTAAAAGCTTCAAGAATATTTGAAAATGTATGAGGTGAA
>CAIGQW010056847.1:6679222-6690628 GCA_903798125.1 Danio choprae | reverse complement strand
CACAGTGGAATGAACCGCCAACTTATCCAGCATATGTTTTACGCAGCGGATGCCCTTCCAGGTGCAATCCATCACCTGGAAACACCCATACACACTCATTCACACACATACACTACGGAGAATTTAGTTTACCCAATTCACCTATACCGCATGTATTTGGACTGTGGGGGAAACCGGAGCACCCAGGGAAAACCCACGCCAACACGGGGAGAACATGCAAACTCCACACAGAAATGCCAACTGAACCAGCGACCTTCTTGCTGTGAGGCGATTGTGCTACCCACTGCGCCATCATGATGCCCCAATATTGAGTTTACTGCACAGGGATACTACTCTGTGTGTTTTCAGGAAATTGTGAGATTTGTCGGATGGTGTGTGTGTAGTTTTCTGATTTTAAATGGAAAAAAGACTGTTAAACTGGTCTTCAACCTTAGATCTGTGGGACATTAGTAGTCCTTTAGTAATTAACTGAACACAAATACACATTTTAGTTTTTATATAGACAATTAAATACATCCGTCAACAACCCGTGTTCTAGATTGCAGCAGAGATTATATTAAATTATTATATTATAGGTTAAATGTATTTGGAGTAAATCAGAGGATGTTATTTCTGTTCTGCCAGCCTGTTTTTGACAGTCTGATAAGATAGAGTATAACAGCATGGCATGGAAATCTGACTGTCCAAATAAAAACTAGCCTACATTAATAATTGTAGGTTGGGAAGTCTATTCCAGAGATGTATGAGGTAGTCGTTTTAAAAGAACAATCAACTTTTTTTGGAAATAGGCTCATTTTATATCTCCCCTACAGTTAAACAGTTGAGTTTTACCATTATTAAATCCCTTCAGCCGATCTCCAGGTCTGCCAAGAGCACTTTTAGCTTAGCATAAATCATAGAATCGGATTAGACCATTAGCATCTCGTTCAAAAAAAGAGTTTTGATAATTTTCCTATTTAAAGCTAGACTCTTCTGTAGTTACAATGTGTAATAAGTCTGACAGAAAATGAAAAGTTGCTATTTTCTAGGCTAATATGGCTAGTAACTATACTCTAATATGGCTATAACTATATTCTGGCATAATAATCGAACTTTGCTACTGTACTATGGCTGCAGCAGGTACAATGATATTACACAGTGCTGTTATCTAGTTACCTATCATAATATCATTGCGCCTGATGCAGTCATGATAAGAGATTTTCATATGTGAATATAAATTATTATTATTATTATTATTATTATTATTATTATTATTACAGCTTTCTACAAGACTGCCCAAAACCTGGAAGCCCCAGCTGTTTACAAGAGAGCTGTACAGCGAGATCCTCGACCAGAAGTTCAGCGTGACGGTCACTTCTCGAACACTGGACCTTATCGATGCCGCCTTTGGCTTCGACTTCTACATTCTGAAGGTGAGAATCCACATAAGTCTCAAGGGTATTTTTGCTGTTTTATTATTTTACTAAAATTATAATAGTTCTATATAATAATATTATGTTTATGGTATGTAGTTTATTAATTTTAATTATGACTTTTAGCATATTGTATTCTTTTATGATGATAATAAAAAAAGTTGTACATAATAATGTATGTTAATATAGTAATAGTATACAATGATGTTATTTATTATTGCATATAATATTAAAACCTAATTTTAAAAAGGACATTAAAAAGCATTTATTGTGTATATTATGCAAAAATTACAGTTACTTTTTTGCAGTAGTATAAGTAACTGGGAAATAATGATAAAAGAAATGTTCATTATGTTATTGCAACAATAAATTCATGATAAATATATAACAAAACATAAAAAATGTTAATTAATATTTATAAATGTATTGTAAGATTGTTTTGTTGATTATTATATAAAACATTACTAAAAATTCTAATAATTCTATAAAATAATATATGTTTTTGTATAAAGTTTTTGTATATTTTTATGTATTATTTGTCATCTATGATATTTAGTATGTTGTATTATTTGATGACAATCATACAACATTTTACATAATAATAATAATAATATATGTTTATATAGCAATATTAATAGTATAAAATTCTATTATTAAATAGTGCATATTACATTAAAAAAAGGACATTAAAAGTGCTCAAAATGTTTGTGGCATTTCAATATGTATAATTATTTTACAAAGATTTAAAAATGCTATAAGTTAT
Organism: Danio choprae; assembly: GCA_903798125.1. Taxonomy (NCBI): domain Eukaryota; kingdom Metazoa; phylum Chordata; class Actinopteri; order Cypriniformes; family Danionidae; genus Danio; species Danio choprae. Next base: position 6,688,453 of record CAIGQW010056847.1, on the reverse strand, counting down.
TTTACTAGTATGTTACAAAATATCTGCAGCAAGTCTTGCATGTTGTATGCTTTGTGGAATTATTATAGATTGATGTAATAATATTTTTATGCAGTAATATATATTATGAGGGGTGACACATTGGCTCAGTGGTTAGCACTGTCACTTCACAGCAAGAAGGTCGCTGGTTCGAGTCCTGGCTGGGCCCGTTGGCATTTCTGTGTGGAGTTTGCATGTTCTCCCCATGTTGGTGTGGGTTTCCTCCGGGTGCTCCGGTTTCCCCCACAGTCCAAAGACATGTGCTATAGGTGAATTGAATAAACTAAATTGGCGTAGTGTATGAGTGTGTGTGTGAATGAGTGTGTATGGATGTTTCACAGTACTGGGTTGCAGCTGGAAGGGCATCCGCTGTGTAAAATATATGCTGGATAATTTAGCGGTTCATTCTGCTGTGGTGACCCCTGATGAATAAAGGGACTAAGCCAAAGAAAAATGAATAATTTATTTAATTATTTATTTATATATTCATTTTAGTATGTCATAATCATGTGCTAAATACAAGCAGAACAAATGTATTTGTAAATTGTTTGTAAAAAAACATTCATGTGTTCAACAAACTGTAACAATTTACATAATAATCATCTATTTTTTGTTGTTGTTGGAGAAATTCACAGATACATTTGATCCATATCTTGTATGCATCTCTTTTTAACCAGACCCCAAAGCAAGATTTGAACTCCAAATTTGGGATGAATCTAAAACGAGCGATGCTTTTACGGCTGGCGCGCAAAGATACAGAACTGTACCCCGAGGATCAGCGGCACAGAGAGAAAATCTACGAGCGCTACAAAGTGAGTTGATTCAGTGCTGACATAAATGAACAACCTATATATATGCTGGTCATCAACCTGTGTATGTTTTCTTCCACTTGCCTTTGTCTGGATTCCTGCGAGCAGCAGTTCGAGGTGCCAGAGGAGGAGGCTGAATGGGTGGGCTTGAGTCTGGCGGAGGCAGTCGAGAAACAGAGACTATTGGAAAAGAAGGTAATAAATATGAATGTAAGGGATGGTCAGTGCTAGAGGAAATTTATACAGTCATTATATTGACCAAAATGATCAGTTATCAATATTATCACTTTTTTTTATGACGTGTGGGCGCATGCTCTAAAATAACTCTGTGAAATGTCTAATAAGCAGGTATTGTGGTTAAAACGATTGTTTCAGTCAGCGATAAAACACAAAGCAGCAACAGATGATTTTAATGTCAACAAGGGGGGAAAAAAGCAATGTAAGTTTGTTGATCCAATATATTAGATCAGGTCAGAATTATCATTTATTCTGTCAGACAGAATATGTCTTCACCTCCTGATGTTACTCTTAACTTTTACAAATTTATGCTGCACAGAAACTTTGCACCAGGAATGTCATTTATTTTTTTTATTTCATGTGTTATGAATGAAAGACAATAAAATAATGATCAACATTTTTATATAATTTGCCAACATATTAAGTTTGTCTATCTGCAATTGATATTATAAAACAGTGATTCAGTACACACAGTTATTGTCTTACATTTAGGTTAGTTTGAATTAAATTAGTTTAATAGTTGTTGTTTTTTCTGGATTTTGTATTATTATGTACCTAAGTGTGGTTTATTTATAAACTAATTTCGAGAGGATCACGTGCTTAGGATTGAACACGGCTGGCACCGCATCAGCTCTGTTTATTGCACCAATCAGACCAATACCGACACACTACAAATAACCGGAGTTTTCCCACTCCAGTGATCTTCGTCCTGAAGAATCCCCCCCTCCACTCCTACTCCTTCCTTTCTCCTGACTGGGCGGCACGGCGGCCCAGTGGCTAGCACTGTTGCCTCACAGCAAGAACACCACCGGTTTTGCCCCTCACCGGGCCGGTTGGCGTTTCTGTTTCGAGTTTGCATGTTCTCCCGTGCTCGTGTGGGTTTTCCCCGGGCTTCCCGGTTTCCTCCCACCGTCCAAAGACATTCACCATAAGTAAATTGACTTCTCAAGCATGTTCTCAGCAGGGGAGTTCTCGAGACCTACCTGAGCTCAAACTCCCCTCTCGCCCTTCAAACGGGAGGGAGCCCCGGGCTCGAGGATATTCTGAGCTCAGGGCTCTCTCCCGGGACAGCATGCCAAACACGCTTTATTATCAATCATCAGCTAAGTGTGAACTCTTGAAAATATATACGTAGATGCAGGAAATGAGATTTAAATCTTCCCACATTTGAACATGAACAAACAACAACTAAAATCTGTAGCTTTTTTGTGACAAACAACACAAGCATGGATCCCTGCATTTTGGATTTGTTTACTTGTGTTTATTATGCGTTATATGTTATTATTTCATGTACATTGTTTTTTTCATCGCGCGTGTGTGCGTGTGTGTGTGTGTGTGTGTGTGCGTGCGTGCGTGCGTGTGTGTGTGTGTGTGAGTGAGATTGTAGGTACTTCAAGGTATTGTTTGTTGAACCTGCAATTGGAAAACTACTTCATAGAAATCCATTTATCCGTTTATTTTGTTTTTTATAATGCATAAAGCTTATTTATAAAAAGCAAAATGGCTTTGCCGACTGATACAGCAGGAATAAAAAAAAGTATTAAACCATTTTTCTCAGAAAACATATTTTTAAAGGTGCTGTTGCATGTCTGTTGGCTGTCATCTGATAAATCTTACTGTTATTCGTCTCTGTCAGGATCCAGAGCCGCTCTACAAAGGTTTGGTGAAGAGTCTCGTGCAGGAGCTCGCCCTTAAGAAGCTCTCAGAGCCGCAGATTGTGGAGAAGAAATGAAACAATCCTCCCTGTCTGAAGGAGAAACGTGTATTTATTTTGTGTTACCATCACCAGAAGCTATGTGCTTGTGTTCTGTAAATATATCATTTTTACTTAATAAACTGATTCAAGGTGTATTTTCCAGTCTGATTAGAATAACATTTCTTTTAAGGTTTTATTTTTGTAACCATGAACTAATATTGCCATTGTAGGTTTTAGGGATAGTTCATGTGATGTTCAATTATAAGGAGACCAATTTTATGACATAAAAACCAGGGCTATGTTTCTACCTTATACAATATAGTTTAAATCTCACTTAATTGTCTATTTATTCATGAAAAATGAGAGAATCAATTTTTGTATGTTTTTGTTGTTAAATTGTTGTGGATATATTTAAATTAGTTTATGATAAAAACGGACCCTAACAGGATTTAATTCAACTCCACACACACAAACAGTTGAAAAATGAAAGATAGTAAAACGGTAACTACATAACACAGCTACAACAGATACAAGGACTCGGTTTTTATGACATTTTAGCGTTACAAAACCACATTACAAAGTAAAACTAATCTAGAACATTGAATATACCGAGTATTTGTTTTTACATTTTCTAATTGCTATAAAATACTTCAAATGTACATCTGCTCTCCTGGAAATGGAGATTCATGTGCTTTCAAAACTGCATTCCACACTCAATTCGGGTCCTGTTATGATGTACTTATAAATATTATTACCTTAACAAGAATAACTAGCATTTGACTACCTTAAACCGATAACAGCGTCTCTCTTGATAACAGTTGATAACAGCTCTGCCGTCGAGCAGTTTCTGTTCTTCAAGTATCCGCCGCCTGCAATCGAGTAATCAGCGCAGCTCACAGCGCCACCTGTCGGTGACAATAATCATTCACGCTTTGTAATGTTTTTGGTTAAATAGTTTGGTTCAATGTTTTTCACAGTGTATGGTTCTGACACTATTGGAAGCAACATGATGCGTATATTATTATATGTAGTATAATTAATATTCTACATAGAATCTTTTAAAATAGTAAACTTTGTCATGAAACTAATTCATTCACTTAACAAATTCTTTCAAGGACAGCAAAGAAACAACACAAAATAAAGCTTTGTTTGCTGTGTGTTACCAAGAATTAAAGTTTAATTCAATTTTGACTTCCTCTGGACCTGTTGTTGGTGAAAAAACAAAATAAAGTCTCAGTATTAGAACCAGGAGTGTAGCACCAAATGTTTGGCCCCTGGTCACACAGGTGAGACATTCATTCATTCATTCATTCATTTTCTTTTCGGCTTAGTCCCTTTATTAATCTGGGGTCGCCACAGCGGAATGAACCGCCAACTTATCCAGCATATGTTTTACGCAGCGGATGCCCTTTCAGCTGCAACCCATCACTGGGAATCATCCACACACACTCATTCACACACATACACTACGGACAATTTAGCGTACCCAATTCCAGGTGAGACATATATGTTAGTATTTTCAGAGGGTCAAAATAAACTATTAAACCATATATAAACCATAGCAAGAAATTAATATATTAACATATTTGCCACTATTACTCCCCGTCTGACTCCCCTGATTAGAACTGAAATGTAATTTACTCATTTTAATTCTTGTATAAATGTATAGAATACAAAATGAATATTCTCAAAATATAACTAAGATAATATAACTATAATATACTATAACTAATGTAAAAAGACTATTCTGAACACAGAATTTTATTTCTGCCATAGATTCACGTTAACGGAGCTATAGTCATGTTTTTGAGTGCATATGCTATCTGAAACCTTTGCGATATTGCATAATACTGGACTTTCTGTGAGGGTAGTCAATGTTAAACCCGGTTAGTCTGAAATTGCAATACATTCAAACTAACAGAGAGAGAGAGAATGGCTGAGGAGAGAAGAGATAGAGAGAGAAAGAGGAAAGAGAAACTATTCTATTTACATTAATAGTATCGAAGTGTCATGGTGGGTAATGTGAGTGGAAAAATCACTTCTCACGAGAGTCACAAGAAAAGTCATTCATTCGGACATTAGGTCATAATGAAAGCTTTTAAAGAAACAGAACAACCAGCACCACCGTTAAATAAAGTTCGCTGAAAGTCTTGGGGGCGAGATTGTGACGTGTTGAGTGTGTGCGGTTATAGTTCTGAACACTATATATAGCATCAGAAAAGCACAACACTAGTGAATGAGGAAGTGACTGATTCCCATCGTCAAATGCATGAAATCAAAGGTCTGATTCATTTTCAGCGAGAATTACATTTTAGTCTAATTAGGTTTGGATCAAGGATGGATTATGGCGTTTACACTGAGGTCTTCCATTCAAATGAGATCAATTGCCAATAGTTTTACTGTAGCGAGGTAAATTTGTTTGGATTTTGGACATAGTCGTGTCCACACTAAAGAAAGGAAGACAATATAATTTATTCTACTGCTAATTGCAAGTAAGGGTGGCGCAATGGGTAGCACAATCGCCTTACAGCAAAAAGGTCACTGGTTCGAGCCTCGGCTAAGTCAGTTGGTAATTCTGTGTGGAGTTTGCAAGTTCTCCCCGTGTTGGCGTGGGTTTCCTCCGGGTGCTCCGGTTTCCCCCACAAGTCCAAAGACATGCAGTATAGGTGAATTGGGTAAGCTAAATTGTCCGTAGTGTATGTGTGTGAATGAGTGTGTGTGGATGTTTCCCAGTGATGGGTTGCGGCTGGAAGGGCATCCGCCGCGTAAAACATATGCTGGAATAGTTGGCGGTTCATTCCGCTGTGGCAACTACAGATTAATAAAGGGACTAAGCCGAAAAGAAAAAGAATGAATAATTGCAAGTACACAGAGGAACAGTCGAATGGAGTCAAACTATTTTTCCAAGCACAATTTTAATATCAACAACACACTGAGAAGCACGAAGCGACAATACTTGCAAGGAAATAAAGACATTTTACACAGCACATATGTGTGAAAATAAACAAACATACATACATACAGCTTCCTTCAACTTCTATTCAAGCGCAGTTACAACAGTGATCAAAGTATTCAAATGTTTGTGCCAGTTCATTACGTTCATTTCGGTTTTACTATAACATAACCAGGTTTGAGATGGGAGGAGTAATGTGGCGATTCCCGCTGAAACTAAAACGCTCCCAAAGCCACCGACTAGACCAAAGTACCAAACTGTCTCAGGAAGCAGATCATGTGACGTCCACTGCCTTTTAGATGCCGGGAGAATGTTTTATAGCAGTTGCTTTATGGTTTGTTTAATCCATGTCATTTATATGATGTATTTTAAATTATATATGGCATTTACATGACACTGAACAAAACAAACTGTGATTGGTAGATTTGCATGTCAGTCAGGCTTTACATGTAAAACCAAAGCCTATGCATGACAACATAGCAAAGTGCTCACTGGTAAATCAGGATGTCATGATAATGTATTACATTTCCAAATAGGAAACGACAAGTGCAGGGTTTTTTGTGTTTATTTATTTTTTATTATAGTTCACCCATACATACAAATTTCCTTATTAATTACTCACCCTAAAGTGGTTCCACTTCAGTTTCTTTATTCTGTTGAACACAAAATAATATGCATTGAAGAACGCTTAAAGCCTGTAACCATTGACTCCCATAGTAAGAAAAGCAAATGCAGGGAAAGTCAGTGGTTACAGGTTTACCATGTTCTTTAAAGGTTTACCATGTTCTTTAAAATATCTTCTTTTTTGTTGTGAAGTGTGAAGGATGAGTAAATGATGACAGAATTTCAGCTTTGGGTGAACTATCCCTTTAAATGTCCTACTTTTACTCTTTAATGCTGTTAATTGAAACTCCTCAGCTGTTCAGAAACGTTATATCACGATTTATGTAACACGTTAGTGAATTTGGGTCGGGGACAAGCACAATACTACAAACTTAAGCTCAGAAACACACACAATAAATTAGCAACAACCAAATAAAATTCACAACTGGCACAGTACAAGCGGATAAGCAGCATCTGTTGCTCCCTTTACAAAACACAATGGCTACATGCTAGGCCTACCGTTTGCTAACGGTCATCAGCCTCAGTTACTTCATAAGTACTGAACATTCTCTACCAAATTGAAAATCAAATAGTGCCAACCAAAACCCACTGGCAGTCAAACGCAGTGTCCTGACATTTAATCCTACCCTGTATTTGAATGGTTCTAAGGTTAAGATTAGGGACTGGGGTAGGCCAAGCCCTCATATCACTCCACTTGACATCAAAAATTTACAGTGGTAGCACAAGCGGATTACTAGCGTATTTCACCATCAAGATGTGCTACCTAGTTTTTGAATGGGAGGTAGGACAATCTGACAAAGTAGGACGAATCAACAGAACACCGGCTCAAAAATATTTGTAAAAAGTCAGCAGCAACTGTTCATCCTAACAATCAAGAGTGGCATTCAAACATCCGGGTTGTTCTCGGTCTTCACAGAGGAGAACATGAGCTCTTCAATGCCCTCCAGATCTGCTGGATAAGGCTGATTCTCATTCACCATCTGACTAAACTGTGCATCGTTTATGGATGCCATGTTTAACATTGCTTGGTTGATGTTCAAATTTATATCTGTGCCATCCGAAGTATGGTTTAATTCAGAACTTAAGAGTTGGTTATAGATCTGGTCAGAACTTTGCGGACCCAAGCACTGGAAGAGGAATAAGCTTAAAGCCTCTTGGTCCAGGCTAATACAACCGTCCTCTTGTTTAAAGTCTTCGTTATAGTACATCTCATCTACGTTCAGGGATGGCATGTGGGTGCCGCCGTCCTGAACAGGGACTGCCATGGGAGCACTCGGGACGTGACACTCAGAGGTGGGGAAGAATGCATCAAAATGTTGTGATGTGCCAGGGTCATTCATGGTCAAGTCTTGACCTGAGGAAAAAAACAAACAAACAACAACACAGATGTGGTCAACAGAAGTTCAGATTCTGATATTTATGAAATTCACCTGGTTTAAAGATGCGTTTTGTATATTAATATTGTATATTCAAACTAAATATATCTGTAAATTTGGTCTAAACATTTTTCCGACCACTTTGGTAGTCAAAAATATATGATGAGACGAGTGGGTTTTTTTTTTTTTTGGAATCGCTACCATCCAACAATAGCGCTCCTTACATAAAAAAAAAAAAACACAACCCAACACTAAACTAGGGCAGCACGGTGGCGCAGTGGATAGCGCTCTTGCCTCACAGCAAGAAGGTCGCTGGTTCGAGCCTCGGCTGGGTCAGTTGGCATTTCTGTGTGGAGTTTGCATGTTCTCCCCGTGTTTGCGTGGGTTTCCTCCGGGTGCTCCGGTTTCCCCCACAGTCCAAAGACATGCGCTATAGGTGAATTGGGTAAGCAAAATTGAGTGTGAATGGGTGTGTATGGGTGTTCCCCAGAGATGGGTTGCAGCTGGAAGGGCATCCGCTGCGTAAAACATATGCTGGATAAGTTGGCGGATCATTCCGCTGTGGCGACCCCAGATTAATAAAGGGACTAAGCCGAAAAGAAAATGAATGAATGAATGAACACTAAACTAACCAAAACTTCTAATTGAATCTACATATTGTTTGGTGATTTGAAGTGCTCCTATTGTCCCCAATTGTTGGTCGCTTTGAATAAAAGTGTCAGCTAAATTAAAGGTGCAGTATGTAGTGTTGTACACCTAGTGGCTGAACTAGATATTGCAGTACAAATTCAAAACATTGGAGAGGTTTTTTTTTTCACCTGGCCACTCCAACAATGACTCAAAACAAACAAAAGTTGCTAGATTGAGGACACAAACAGGAGTGAGCGTGCCTGAAGATTGAGCTTTACACTGTAAGCTGCTCAGGTAATGTTTATGGTTGTAATATTTGTATTGTATGCATATTAAAAATCACCTCATGTGCATTTTTATAACTTGGAATCGGTGTCTCATTTCAGAAACTGCTTCTGCCATCCAGAGGTCGCATTTTCGGCCACAGTCTCATACATATAATTGTCAAAATATAATTGAGTAAACTGGCAGTGGGTGGGTTATAGACAAAATTGAACTGACTTTTCCAAAGGAAATTTGACTGACATTAACATTGTTTTTTCTTTTCTTAGATAAACAAATATGTTCACTTAGCATGTTTCTTAAATATCTGCAAAGATATTATGGTGTTTTTTTGCAAACCAACTACTCATTGCTTACAGCTCTTAAAGCTACATTTTTACTGAATGTATTAAAAAGGGGATTCAATCTTCGCCATCTGACTTTTGTCACCTTCAATCTAAACTTACAATAATCTCATACCAGTCCTGATTTCAACACACCATTGTGTGTTAGTCATAGTTTTGGGGGCTATCAAGAGCAAAAAATGAAATCTGCTGCTCTCTATATTGTTTTTTATTGTCTCTTTTTGTGGTCTTTTACAACATTACATTGAAAGATCAGAAAAAA
>CAIGQW010056847.1:6650343-6678822 GCA_903798125.1 Danio choprae | reverse complement strand
ACACACACACACACACACACACACACACACACACACACACACACGCATACAGATTAAAATATGAGGTGTAAAAGGGAATGCGTTTCTATACTCTTGATTCAATTGACCAAAATGGATCTCAATACCAAAGGTAAATGTGGCATTGGAAACATCCTTACTTTGAGGAATGTTGGACGACTCGCTGAACTTCACATCAGATTTCATTTTCCTCTTGCGGTTCACTCCATAGGGATCTGCAGACATAAAGTGCAAATCATCTTAACCTCCATTCATTGTTAAAGGGTGACAAGCGCATGTGATGGTGGCAGATGTCACAGCAGCACAAACTATAAAAGATCTGCTTGTGTTCTAAAGACATCATAAGACCTATTATAAAGGATTAGTTTCCCCTTTTTTTAGTCTGAACTACCAAATGCTGCCCATTTCTAAATCCCCTTTGAATAACTTGACAGTGACACACAACCTCCCGGTGCAATGATTTAGAAACTAGCAAGGAAAGAGCTGAATCATTTCTCCATCTTACTGTTATTTTTAGTTGACTGTCCTACTGGTCACGGCTATTTCAACACCTTCAGAAAATCTGTTTTCACATTACTTTGGCAAATGCTTAATATTGCAATGAGAGAAAGTTATTTGTAGCTTTTTTTTCTTAAAGAATTTTTTTTATTATTCAGCAAAGGAGTGTTCAATTTATCAAGAGTATTTATTGAAAATATAATTTCTGCACTAAAATAAAATGTAAACAAAAAACTTGTAGTGTTTTTAAAATTGATAATAATAAGAAAAGTTCCCAGAGAATCAAATAAGCATTGTTTTCATAACAGGAATAAAGGATATTTTAAATTACATAAAGTGCATACTTTAAATTAAAGTTTTAATTCTATCTATCTATCTATCTATCTATCTACCTATCAATCAATCAATCAATCAATCAATCAATCAATCAATCAATCAATCAGACATAGTGTGAAAATTTCCTTGCTCTGTTAAACATAATTTGGGAAATATTTTAAAAATAAAATAAAATTCAAAGCGGGTTTAATAATTCTGATTTCAACTGTGTGTGTGTGTGTGTGTGTGTGTGTGTGTGTGTGTGTGTGTGTGTGGCCAAATAATATTATAAGTTATTTATAATTACAAAAACTTTTTTTTTGCCTGGCATTATAATTACAAAAAAGTCTTTATTTTAAAATAATAACTGACATATTAATTATTACAATTACATAAATGTGTGTGTATTATTATTAAATCTGCTTTTATTTATATATATATATATATATACACACATACATATATACATATATATATATACACACATACATATATACATATATATATATAGACATATATACATACATATATACATACAGTTGAAGTCAGAATTATTAAATCCGCTGAATTATTAGCCCCGCTGTTTATTTTTCCCCCCAATTTTTGTTTAACGGAGAGAAGATTTTTTCAACACATTTCTAATTAGGTTAACTAGGAAGGATATGGTAATTAGGCAAGTTATTGTATAATGATGGTTTGTAACATTGCCAAATAATATTATAAGTTTGATTTATAATTTAGATTAGAAGAAAGTTGTGTGTTATATATATATATATATATATAAAAACACACACAACTTTCTTGTAATCTAAATTATAAATCAAACTTATAATATTATTTGGCAATGTTACAGCTTTTATTGTATGTTTGATGAAATGAAAGAAGCCCTCTGATAACTCACCTTCGTTGTCTGGAACATAGGTGAACTTGACAGGTTCGCTGTCCATCCGGTCAGACATGCGGCGCAGACACACATTCACCTCCGTTTCTTCAGAAATATCCTGCTCCCGGAATGGTGGCGACTTGAAGACAATAGCTATTTGTCTATGGACATCAGTCTGAGCGAACTCTGCTTTGGCTTCCCAGTCCTCCATGCTGAAAATGATCTCAATGTCATCTGTGGAGTTTCAAAGAATACAAATGAGCCGTTAAAAACACAGCCAACAATAGGAATTCAGGACATAACTGTGGCCTTTCAGGTCAGGTTACCTTTCTGCACTTTGTCACAGAGCATGTAAATCTCTGTCTTTCCTGTGCAGGGTCCTCTAATCACATTAAGCCGATTGATTTTCAGCTCTGCAGTAGTGGTTGCCTCTAATCAGACAAAAACAAACGTTATCAGCTGAGAAACTACAGAGAGTTTTGCATTCTGGACTTATTGGATCAATGTATAGATCTTCCTCTTACTCTTGTCGTAAATAGGGTTTGAAACCACAGGGTTGAGAGAGATCCTGTCTCCGTTCTTTTGTTCCAGCTCGCACTGAAAACACAGTCTGACCACATTCATGTCCATGTCTTCTATGCTCTTACTGTGCCCCGCTGGTGGAGAACAGGACAAAGAAAAACTTCAACACGTGTTCATACTATAGCACAAGAGGATTATTAGGACCTGCTCCACAACCTAATAAGTATATGCATTTAACTTTAAAGAATAAAAAAAACTAAATTAAGAAACATCTAATTAAAAAAAAAATCAATATGGAAAAACATTATCAGTTTGGCCATTTAAAAAACATGTTTGTGCTATTAAAGACTATATACATAAACACCATTCACTAATATTACTTATGAATGTGATATGGAAAAATAAGTCCCACCTTTTAAATTAAAGAGCCAATCAGCAAAAGGTAAAATCATCACTGTTGCTATAGAAACAGTCCAGATACATATACTGACATGTGCGTTGGTTGGCCCACACTAAAATATATATGCTTTAATACTATTTGCACATAAGAAACAACAATTATGGGACAGTTCCTGTCAGATTTCATTCATTTTCTTTTCGGCTTAGTCCCTTTATTAATCTGGGGTCGCCACAGCGGAATGATCCGCCAACTTATCCAGCATATGTTTTACGCAGCGGATGCCCTTCCAGCTGCAACCCATCACTGGGAAACATCCATACACACTCATTTACACACACTCCATACGATTTAGCTTACCCAATTCACCTATACCACATGTTTTTGGACTTGTGGGGGAAACCAGAGCACCCAGAGGAAACCCACGCCAACACGGGGAGAACATGCAAACTCCACACAGAAATGCCAACTGACCCAGCCGGGGCTCGAACCAGCGACCTTCTAGCTGTGAGGCGATTGTGCTACCCACTGTGCCACCATGTCAGATTTAGTATTTGTTATTTAAATGTTTGTTAAGAGTTTGTGAAATTTTGGGTTTTCCCCACTTTAAGTAGAGGGTACTTGGTCTAGGATGCGCAATATCTCTATCTTAGAAAGGGACTTTCGTGCTTTTCTTTAAGATTACTTATTTTATGTGGATCAGACTACTGTGCTGTTAGCTAAGCAACATGCTAGCACCACTATACGTTTACACCTGGTATTAAAATGTGTTTTCAATAACCCGACCACTAGATATTGACTGTAAACACTAGCATAAACACAGTCTAAAGTATCTCAAGGTTTGTCCACTTTTGAATGCTTCCAGTGGTAGTAAAAAAACACATTTGATTATTTAAAACACCCACGACTAATCACCTACTCTCTACTTACTGACCGAATATTCTCTTGTTGCAGGACTATGTATGCCACCAAATTAGCTCACTAGGTTTTAGAATGGAACCATTCAGTCTGCAGTATCAATCAACAACTCACTGTTAAAAGGATCGATGTTCTTATTCCTTCTCTTCTGCAGTGAGGCATCAAGTTCCTTCCTCCGCACACACTGGATGCCCAGATTTGCAAAACTGGAAAACACCAACATACTCAGGCAGGAAATAAAGTTTCAGATCACATTCTGCTGACAACGCTGTCATCCAAAAATACTGACGTCAACAGAAATGTACCTGTGTCGACGATTACTGTGGGGATTAATGTGTATTACACAGATGCCGTCTGTACAGTCTTTCCCGACCAAGCAGTGGGGGTGTGGACGGTAAGGGATGTCCTTTGTCACAAGAGACACCGTGACCATGACTTTCTTGATATTGTCTATAGGCCCTTGGATCTAAAAAAAGAAAAGAAAAAGATGTCATGCATTTTTACTTTTGGTTTCATAACTGTGTGGTGCCACTGCTGTTGAAAATATGATCATTTGTCAGTGGCAAAAACGGTGAACATGTTTATGCATGTGGTTTTAAAAGGTAATTCCCTCCGTAATGGACCCACAAAACACACACACACACCTCTCCAGGGAACTTTCATTTTCAACTGCAGTGACACATTTAACTTGATTTCATACATACACAACCAACAAAAGTGGGGAAAGCCCCACCGTCTTGGGATAGTCGGTGCATTCCAAACACACCCGGTGAATCAGATAAAGAGCTCTGATCAATTTCAAATTAGTGTAAATGGAAAAAATGTGAACGGACAATGGAAATTTAATGAGAGGTTCACTGGGTCTAACTGAGTATCAAATTCCTTAACCTTATAAGAGGTTATAGTCGATACAAAAAGTCTCTGAATTGTCAACATTAGAAAATATTAGCAGAAAAACCTGTTTTGCACAATCTTTTTCATAATTTCCTTCCCCAATCAAGAGCTCATTATTCTTCTTAAAGGGACAGTTCACCATTTACTCACTCCAGAGTGGTTTCATACCTTTATGAGTTGACTTTTTCTCTTTAACACAAAAGAAGATATTTTGAAAAATGTTAGAAACCTGTAACCATTGCCTTCCATAGTTTACATACCATGATCGCAGGTTTCCAACACAGCGTCCACAGAAGGAGGAAACTCAAACAGGTTTGAGACAAGTAAAAGGTAAAGTAAATAATGACAGAATTTTCCCCCTTTTATCCGCTTGTTAAGTCGTGACGTATGGAAGACTGTTTCCAGGTTCAAGACGCTACTTATTTGAATTAAGAAAGTATTCGTTTATGACCATTTTTTTGTCATATCACACATTAAAGTGAATTTTATATAAAATCATTGTGTACACAACAGTCTCTGGACATGCTGCACCACAGGCACCAATATTTTAACCATATATAAAACATTATTCACTTTCTGACCATCTGATGTTACGCATGGATATATATATATAATGTTATCGTAATTTTCGAAAGTATTACAGCACTTTGTAAACGTTATTACCATTTGTTGAGCCTCCACATATAAAGCGCTTGGACCCAGTAGCTGCTTTGCGTGACATCACACTTAAGAAGCGGATTATGGATATCTAATATTTTCAGCACAAATGTTCTTCCTCTTACTCACTTCAATGCCAGGCAAGGTCTTGTTAGAGTCTGTGGTGGAGGCTCCAAGGATGCTGCCCGCTGAACGGCCCTCACATTCATAGCGGAAACGCATGCCGCGCTCCTTGGGCTGCTCCACCACCACCAGGTCTGGCTTTTCCAGGAACAGCTCCAGATGTTCTGTACCCGTCTGCTGAGGAACACGACGCTGCGCTGCTACAGATGCCGGTCCCCGTCGCTGAGATGACCCTTTAGCACCTCGAATGGAATGCATCGCTGCCATACCATCAGCATGAGCAGTGGGGGCCTGGTCAAAGCTGACTGAATTCTGTGAGAAATGAGAGATGCAAACTACATTTTTACATTTGAAGAAGATTAATGGTGCTGCTTTTACATACAAAAGTGGTTCTATGTGGTTTTTAGGACATTGCTATGCAGTTGCTGATGTTTCAGCTTGACCTGGGTGTTCCCAAAAGTTGCCTCAGTGTTCCTTTATAGTTGCAAAGGTGTAGAACTGTGCTACGTGGTGTTGCTATTAAATTCTGCATAGTGTTTTTAAAACATTATTCTACATGTAGGTTATTAGAACTCCGTAAGGATGTTACTGCATTATTATGAAGCTACTAAGGTGTTCAAAGTGATTTCACACACTTGCTTACAAGGGTGTTGCTATGTGGTTACTACCAAGATCTAAATCGGTTGACCATATTAAATACTTGTTCACAGCACGAATAATAACTATAAAGAAAACTGTAATGATCATTTTACTTTTAATGTCTATTGGTGTTCACATATCAACAAGTAATTAATAACTGGCAACAGCCCACTGAATTCTAAGAAAGTAATGTAGACCCAACAGGAAGTAGTATTGCTGTTACACCCTCGGGTTTGCTTTATTTTCTAAGAATTTAACAGACCATCAATTATACCGCCTATATTAGGGTTTCCATACCTTAAGATTGTTGAGAAAGTCAGAACTAATCAACCAAGAACTTGTAAACACTCGACTACTGCAGTGTTCCTCTTGTGGGTCTTTCTATTAGAACAACTAATCCTTGAGGTTTACAACAAGAATGAATACTATAAAGATAACTACTACAATGGCAATTTAAATGTTTATTGATATTGACGGTCATGCACAATATTGTTCATTGTAAGCACAAGTTGCACTTTTGTCATCTGCCGTAATAAGCTCAAATTCAACAGTTCCATGTATGTTCTTATTTATGTTTGTTGGAGATTTTCCTCACTTATCACCTGGAAAAACTATCAAAATGATTACAATTACATGCTTGATATTGAGATGTTAAAAACCAGGTTATCTAGAAAACAAATCTAGGTTTTTACAACTTTAAAAATACAACAACACTTATCATGCAGCATAACTACTTGTCCAAGACTCGACTACTGCAATGCGTTACAACCACAATAACTAAACTTTTGCAGACGGTCCAGAACAAAGCAACACATGTAGTCTTCAATCAGACAAATAAAACCACTCTACTGTCACACTATTTACTCCCAGTTGTGATCAGAATCAAATGTACATATTTGACTTTCAGGACTACTGCTTGAATAGCTCCTCCCTCTACTTACAACCACAAATGTATGCTCCCATCACCTCAGGTCACCTTGTTCTTTTACAATGAGGTGAATACCCACTATCACTCACTCTCCAAAAATCAACACTCTCCACCCTCTCGGTTCCTCTGTGGTGGCATGAGCTGCCAACCTCCACCCCAACTGCTAAAAAGACGACATCATAAGCAACATTTGCATGCACTTACACCTTGCCCGCTCTCTTAAACCAATGCACTAACACACACACAGTTTTCTGCATCTTATAAACCTGCCACTGTACACTGCAACAATTGCCAACTACGTGATGAATTGCTTTGTTCCTCTTTCGTATATCGTTTCGGATAAAAGCATGTGCTAAATGCAAACACTGGAATGTAAATGTTATTGTTGTGGTAGAGACTTCCTTGTTTTTACAGAATCTTAACCATTACACTTTATTGTCAGGCTGTAATAGCTGGAATTTCCAAAAAGCTAATAATTAAACACAAGAATAGGGAGAGCTTGAGATGCATATATAAACAAACAGGTAAACAAAGCTCAGCCAAAATTACTTTCATATTTAAATAATAGAAATGGCCTACCAATCACTAAATAATTTAGTTTTAACCCCCTACGTAATGAATCGGCAGCACAAATGGTTCTGAAAGCTACATTGAAAACTAGTTTGTTTTATTACTGTGCTGAAATCACATGTTACATCCCAGACTTTCCAATATCTGGAAACCATTAACGGAAAGAAACAATTCACCTTCGACTCACCATATGTGTTTGAAATTTAAACAAATGACCAAAAAAACAACACAACGAGAGAAAGAGAAAGTGAGTGCAAGAATAAGAAGGAGAGGAAAAGAGAGTGATTACCAGTTTGTTTGACTGCACATGCAGAACACAAAAAGCATGGTTATAATAACAAAGAAGGCAAAAAGGTTTCTAATGCTGAATTTCAGAGGAAGCAATAGATAAACACCAAGTCTGGACATGCCTGAGAACGGACTCAGATCGCTTACACAAAGAGCCGCTGAGAAGAGCCAGAAGAAGCATGGTGAAGAAACAGGAAGCCCGCATAGCTTGACGAAAAGCAGCCAATGAGAATGTAAGAAGCAGAGAGGAGGGTATGTGCCTGTTTGCCTTTTGTGTGTGTGAGAGAAACATGAGCAGAAAGAATGCTAACTGAAAGCGGGCATCAAGTTACAATCACCCCTCTGAGAGTAAATAAGAAAACCTGATGTCATGAAAAACACATTTTGGTAGTTATTAGGTGGTAAATAAAGGTGATGAATAAGCTATCCAGTAAGCCACAGTGTTTTAGGAATTATTCATGTCTATAGCACAAACAATGATGGTTAGGTTATGTAATAAAAAGGTAACTGTATGGCTTGAAGGGATAGTTTGCCCAAAAATGAAACTCTATTTAAATTCTCCATACAATGGTTTTTCCATGTGGTTGACTGGGCAATGCTATTCAATTGTAAAGGTTCCTGGTTTTGGTAATGTTTATCCGAAGTCATTACACAGTAACTAGAGTGTTCTGGAAGGCTGCCACAGCTGTTGAAGTGTTCTTACAGATTTATTGAACGTTGCACTGTATTTGCTGAAACTGATATTATGTATAGGTAGATGCCACATTTGCCTGATCCTGACACGTCATCATTTTTAGTAAAAATCTATTTGTTTTTCCAAAATGCCACAAGAGATGGTTAATAAAGGTAATAAAGGCAATTATGTAATAATTCAAATTAAAAACTTATATAATTACAACATTTCATGTGTGAGAATGTGTTGGTTTCTGTTTTACTACTAAGTATTTTATGAATTTAACATATGGTAACTTTTTAATGTTATGTTAGCTATTGTCTTCATCTTGTGTTGAGTTGTTTTAGCAAAACCATATCACAAAGCATCTGTTTATTTATCATATCACTGCTGTTGTATCACACTGTTAAATGGTTATTAGACAAGCTGCAAGCATCTTACATTTTACCGACTGAAGAAATATGTAACAAGTAACCAGAGCTGGGTAGATTACTTACGAGTTAAGTAATCAGTTACTTCATAACAAAATGTAGTCATTAATATAGGGCAATCTCTTAGATTACACAATTATGATAACGTTATCTGACTACTTTTGGATTACATTTAGATTACTTCTGCACTAACCCTTAAAGGTCCAGTGAAGTGCTTTGAAATGTCCACTTTGTATTCGATGCTTGATGTAATTTCAACTGAAACATGAAGAGAGGGTGGGACATATAGTAGCTCCTCCCCCTTTTAAAGAACAGCCAATAGCATTTTGTTTTTCTCACAGGTCTACCAGTAAGAGTAATTGAGCTCAAGTGCATCAAATGAAAAGCAACAAGAAGAGTCTTGAAGGGGGCCGGGCATGTCAGATACTAGAGAGCATTTGATTGAAGAAAAAAAACAACAACACACCAACAGTGCATATGACAGTATCAGTTACACGCAACCCACCTCCACACACAAAAAACACAAACGTACACAAACGAGAAGCAATGATTTCTGAATGATTATTGCCATTGGGTAAAATATAATTTGTAATAATGTAATACATAAAACAGTAACTGCGGTCTGATTAATTAGTCATTTTTGAAACCTTTTAGGGTAATACAGGTCACGTATAATTTGTTACTACCTAGCTCTGCAAGAAACCAACCAAGTGTTACTATATATATCTTTTCTATATGTTTGCCAGTCTTGCTATGCAGTTACTAACATGTTTAAGTGCACTTTACTAACACAAAACGGCTTGCTTTCAGTGACTATTTATCCTAAAATTAACATCTCTTAGAGACAAAGCTATTTTTGAGCTTTATCTCAATTAAGCACATAACTACTAAGTAAAGGCACTAAGTAAGAGCTTCAAGCATAGTATGAAATTTAATATTAACATTACATTACATTTCAGAATAGAGAAAGGGCAGAAAGACTCACCTGTGGAGCTGTTCCTCTAGATACCAGTACCGGATTGTTGGTTTGTCGGTTTCTCAAGGGTGGATTAACTGGCTGGATGTCCTGATCCAGAGGTGGAGGAGGAGGACCAGGTAGTGCTATTGTCAGCTCCTTCTTTGTCTTCTCCAAAACGTATTCATGTATTAAGTCTATAAATACACAATATCGTTTTTGTTGTTGCTGAACTATCCCATTTAAATTCTAAACAATTTCAATTACATACATTGTCAACAGAAAAAAGGTACAAAGAGAGAGTAAGAAAGTATATAAATAATATCAAAGAACATGAATATGAACATGAGGGTAAGACGTTTAAGAGTCAATTACAGTATACATATTAAAGTCATTACAATATGACCTAGTTCTGCTTGCTTGCTTTCTTATTTTCAGATAATTAAATTGTATTTAAATAAATAATAAATTCTTTCTTTAGAAAATATGGTTTGATATTGGCAAATTCACAGTTGTGGATATAGAGTTTACAAAGAAAATAAATTAAATGTATAACAAACAAAGCATTTCTTTTAAAGGAGACAGATTCATAATATTCAAAAACCATATCTTTAAAATTGATAGAAAGTGGACAATAAGGTCACCTTACAGTGACGTCACTTACCTAGATCCAGGACTGCAGTGAGGCATGAGGGGAAAGAAGAGACAGGAGAAAGCAGTTAAACGTGCGCATTTCTGGAAAACGAAACTGAAACAACTTTGTATCTAACCATCTACACAACACCACACTAACACTTAAGGACAAGCAATGTCGTTTGAAAATAACCTGTCTGCAGCCGTTTATGCGTATTAACAGCTAACAAACAAATCCGCTCAAACAAATCGCAAGAAAAACACGAAATGATGAATATTCAATTCAAGTCTAGCTTATTTGTATAGCGCTTTTTACAATAATTATTCTTTCAAAACAGCTTTACAAAAGGTGCACATTATTGCAATACGATCAAATATAAGTTACTATATATAAACCAAGTTAACCTGCAGTTTTATAGCATATAGGTGATGCCTATGTGTACATATTTAATGAAATGTGTTTGTGTATTAAGTGTATGTGTTGTCCTCGAAGTCTTCGATGGCTGGCATCATCTCTTCACGTGTCTTGTAATGTACTTTTCGATTATAACGATTATTTTATGGCAGTAGACGACGAACACACATCTGTGTTATTGTTTCGAACAGGCCCGAAACTTTTGGAAACACCCACTTGTCTTAGAAAACAACTTACAGTCGATAATACCGTCAACTTTAGCGTCAATAAAAGCGATATGAAAGCAATGTAACGTGATGTAGCGATTGAGTTCAAATTCAAGCGCACAATGAACTGCATAGGTTCAAAGTAAAAGATATATTGCTGAATCACAGTGACAACAGGGCCGAAGTGAAGCTGGAATAAACGCAACTGACCTCCGTTAGCCGCTTTGCCGTTCATATCTCTCATTGCAAGGAAAATGGAGAAATCCAGCGGTCTCTTCGGCTTCTAAGCGCTCTCGCAGTCGCTGTTGTGTTGAACTGCTGCCCGAAAACCAGAAACGGAGCTGTGCTCGTCAGGCCCGCGCTACGCACTCATTTCCGGGTGTGTCGCCTGTCTTTTGGAAGGATGTTAAGTTAACGGAAGCTTTTTGGAGAAGAAATCTCGAGAGAAGCAGAGAGATCGCTGTATGTTACCTCGGGCTCGTGTACAAAACTACTGGCATCAAAACACTGTTCGTTTCACTCTCCTCTTGATAATCTCCTCTGCCGGTGGAAATCCCCCTACGTCACAATTGGGGAAACCCCAAAAATGGTCACCATGACAACGGCTACCAACAGGTGAGTTTATCATTTTAACGCCTTAAATGAACGCAAAAGCGCCTCCTGAAATAACCTACGCATAACTTTGCGTGTAGCTTTTAAAAATAAGACAGAATTTTACAAGACTTCATATTATATACACACCAATTAACGTTACTTACATTTTATTATTTAATTCATAACATTACATATTATTTTTAGGACGAATAAATATGTAAAACAGCTTTAAAAATTGTAATAATTACGATCACACTTTTTTGATTTAACGTTACAGATACAGAAACACTTAATTAAGTGTTTACAAGTTAATAAACCTCGTCAGAAATATGTATACCAATCCTTTCCAAATATTTTACTGTAAAATACTAACACTGCGGCCCCAAAATACTATTTTTTTCTATTATTATCTTCCTGCTTCACACTCGTGTTTGTAGGTTTATTTCGATACTGTTGGCCATTTTTTAAACATTAAAATATTTAAAGTCATTAAAAACATAATTGTCTAATGTCTATGAAAACACATTACCACCAAGTAACACTGGAAGATCAGAGTGAGACCATTTTTTGAAGATCACGTGATCTAGAATAAACATTGCGGAATAACAGACGGATACATTACCACTGTCGCTTTTGTCGTTGCGTCAGCTTCTGTTTATATTAGCCCTTGTAATGTTAAAAACACTTCGAATAAAGCCTAATAACGCATGTGTACAGATCTAACTAAGAGCCCTTGAATTTTATTCATGACTAAACCAATGTCAAAATACCACCTACACACAGTGAACATGCAAACGAACCCCCCTGCCCTGATATTTCCCATCGGCACGTGCGGGTCATATGACAGAGAGGTGCATATAAAGCGTTCACGTGAGCGCGCCCAAGCGAAGCAAACCCCCAAAATTAGGGACCAGCTTTCCGAGCTCATTGTTATCATGCGCCATGCCGTCACCTATCCCCGTCACCCGACTTTTGCCAAAGGATTTCGGCCTTGAGTTTGGCGCGTGCAGCAGCCCACTGACCAAAACTGCCAGTGGATCTACCCTGCGCGTGCCCACAAACATGTTTCACGGTAAAATCGCCCAAAGACTCTGGTCCTCCGTGATCCACTGGCGCGAGCTGCAGGCTCTGGAGCCCATAGGCAGCGGTGGATTCGGTACGGTGTTCAGAGGCACATACTTCGGCGAAACTGTCGCTGTGAAAAAAGTCAAGTGCGTGAAAAACAAACTGGCTTCGAGGCAAAGTTTCTGGGCGGAACTCAACGCCGCGCACCTGCATCATCAAAACATTGTGCGCGTGCTCGCGGCCACCACGTGCACTCCTGCGCACCTCAACACCAAAGACAACATCGGGACGATCGTAATGGAGTTCGCAGGCAATATAAATCTACAGAAGCTCATTTATGGGCTCACAGACTTGCTGCCTATGGAGAAGTGTATAAAGTATTCAATGGACATCGCGCGTGCCCTCCAGCACCTGCACGCGCACGGCGTAGTGCACCTGGATTTAAAACCAGCCAATGTCTTGATGTCAGAACAGGGTGTTTGTAAAATCGCAGATTTTGGGTGCTCGTTTAAAATGTCCAGCACAAGCGACACCGTGACGCATTTAAATGAGATCGGCGGCACGTTCACGCACCGCGCGCCCGAGCTGCTGAAAGGTGAGGAAGTTTCTCCGCGCGTGGACGTTTATTCTTTTGGCATCACGATGTGGCAGCTGCTAACCCGAGAGCCGCCCTATGAGGGAGACAGACAGTATATCCTGTACGCTGTTGTGGCGTATAACCTGCGCCCTTCGACCAGCAGGGATATTTTTATCCAGTCTTCTATTGGGCAGACTTGTCAAAAACTGATCAGCCGGTGTTGGGACGGCGACCCCAGCATCCGACCGACCGCAGATCAGCTCGTCGATGAGCTTTCTGTTTTACTGTGAAATTTAACCTCCACGTTTGCATTAAAAAAAAATCTTTGAAATGTTTTTTTTTTTATTATAATTGTTTAATATTGTAAATGTTTGCATTTTTTCTTTTATTGTGAAGCATAAAATTATTTTAATTATGCAAAGATTTAATTAAATGTTCCCTTGTGTTTATATCGGGTCTTTTGTTTGATTTGTTGCATTTCTGAATGAGGTCTTTGCTTAATATAAAAAATGAGTACGACAGTGCAAACGTACATTTGCAGACACAAATTTGTAACTTGTTAAACCTTATGCATCACATTTTATCAATTAGTTTGGTTAACCATCGGTATTTTGCCCCCTGCTGCTGCTTTACTTTAACTTGCATTTCTAGAGGCCGACATGTTGGTCACGTGGATGGATTTGAATATTTATTACTATTTAGCAAATTTGCTAATAGACTGGCATCTTATGACGAATAAAACTCATTTTAACTTCTATTGGTGACTAAAATGGATGCTGCATTTACACCGCTAGGTGTCACCACAATATAAAAATATGAACCTGCGTACATTTATGAACATTGCTGGAATTAGCCCAAACACTACAAAACTCAACACAACAGAACTTGCTGGACCTTTTTTTTTTTGAGTCATAGACCTTCAGTTTCTGAGACCAGACTTAATGCTAGCCCTAGGCTTAATTGCATGTATGTGGTCTTAACTAAAAGTAACTTGCAGTGACACAAAGTACACCAGTAATGTGTTTTTATAAGCTAATAAAAGCTGTTTAACCTTATTTATTGAAAGCCTAGTCCTGGCTTAAACTAAGCCCAACTATAGTCACCAAAAAAAGCTGAACATGATTTGAAGATATATTAGAAAATGTGCTAGTTTTGTATCACCCAAAGTTTCTCCCATGGATGGATGAGATTAAGTTAAAAACAAATCTTAATAAAAACATATAGAAAGCAATACCTTTTCCTTCATACTATTATAATCTTTGTATAGCTTATTTTAATATTGGCTCATTTTAAAAATACTCTATACCCAAATAAATCTTAACTTTGCTTTTGCCCAATGATGTTTCTCCAAAGTAAATCTTAATAGATTAACAATTAAACATGGCCCTGTTTTTACAAACAGTCATGCTGCTATTTTTATATTTTATAATAATACTAAATGATATATTATAATTAGTAAAGTCTTTACATTGCTAAGCACAAAACGTTTTTTTCAGGACAAATAGATAATATAAGCATGTATGCACTTCTTATGGAGCAATCAAATGTTTAACATTTTCCCCAAATCATTATGCGGTTTCCATTTAAATTCTTCAATATTTCCCCATTTCCCCTGATGTATTTATGAGTCAGGCTTTATCTCAAACCTTTTAAAAGTATGCAAAAATATGCAAACAAAACTCTTGAGACAAAAATAACTCCAACGTCCACTTTAAACTGTACTTAAGCTTTACTATAAACATGAGTGATCAAATTTTGGAACGTACCAAAATAAAAGCCCAATCAACTCAGAATTACGGCACCAAAATAGGACAAACCAGACATTTCGTCTCACGCATTCTTGGACTGTGCCATGAGTCCAGCCGAACCGGACAGACGGTGGCACGCGGTGGTCCAGCAATGGAGTGTGAATATAATGAAACTAGTTCTCAGTGAGAGGACTGGCAATTCAGCTATTGCTAGACAGATTAACGTCAGCAGGATTACACTTTACAAGCTGATAGGCTGTACAGTTTTAGGACATACAAAATAAAAGTCAGAGGCTTAGAAAGAAAAAAAAAAGGAAATCATGACCATGGTTATTAATAATATTAATATATAATTATATATATTAATACCTACAAGGCTGTTATTTCTTTATTATTATTTTTTTGTTCCAAGTCTGCAACATCAAATCTTGTTTTAAAAATGTGGAAAGTCTCTTGTCTCACACGGAACTGACTTTTTGTTTGGTCAACTCCACCCTACTCTACGCCGCTGCTTCCTGGTACCCCTTCACACATGGAATGAACAGAAAATACGTACACCGAATCAGGAGAACACAGAGGCTTCGTTTGTCCTCTTTTCCTCACTCTTGTACTTCAAAAAACAAAAATGATATGTACTGCAATCGCCCTATTCACTCCAGCCAATGGGACTTAATCTCGGACCACCTAACCCTTCATGTTATTAGTGTTACCAACCCAAAAATATACAATACAGTACATCACATTTTACTTCACTTAGACTGCAAAAATATAGGAGATTGGAAAAAAGAAAAATGATTTTAGGAATTCTACATTAAATATATTTGTTTCATGTGGATCCCACGCAAACGAGGATCGTTGAACTGAACTCTTTTTTTCCTGCAGTCTTTATACGTAATACCATTAATCCAGTTCCCTTCCCTGACAATTAAACAAACTCAGCCTCGAAGATGCATCATCATCACACCTTCAACAAGACCAGAGGACAAGGGAGAGGGGGGTTAAAAGGGGGTTAATCATTCTTCTTCTCGCCCTCTGGTTTTTCTGTGATGGCAGCGGGTGTTTCAGCAGCTGCCGGCTGGGCTTTGCTGTCCTTGTGGTCAACACCGCTGGTCCCGAACTCGTTAACACGGTTGGGATCTACTCTGTAAATCCAACGCTGGTACAAATAGATGAAGAAGACCACGTCTGTGGATAATAAAATAACATCACATCCAATTAAACCGTTGAAAAATATGAGCAGTATTCTTTTGTTTTTAGATATATGCTAGGCTGTGGCTCATTAGCACAGTTAACATTACTGTATGTATGCTTAAAGGTGCAGTATGTAAGTTTGACACCCAGTGGTTGAAGTAGGTATTGCACGCAACCGCAGGTTGCCAGATTGACGACATCAACAGCAGTATGCCTGACTGTAGAGTCTAAAGGCTGATTTAAGGCTGATTTAAACTGTTCTGAATAAAAGCAACAGCATGGGAGAGAAGGAATATTTTCCATATTAAAAGTAGCTTTTGTCCTAACCAACACCTGAAATTTATATTTTAGGAATGGCTTCTATTTCTCACAGGTGAACAACAGAACTATGACAATGATCACCTCAGGTACACCTCGTGCTTTATTCAGTGTTAAATGCTAATAATGTGAGTTTGAATGCCATTTCACATGACATGTATTGCCATACTACTGAAAGCAGCAGCAGATAGTTCACCTCAGATCCTGAAAATAAAATAAACTGTTTGAAATTGACCTTTATAACTGTGACTCAGTGCAAGCCAACACATATCGGTGATTCAGCATGTACATTTAATCATGTTAAAGAAGTTTAATTAGATTATAAACCTTACCATTTCGTTGGAGTGCAGTAAGTGCACTATTCTGTGCTTCTGAATGCCTGTATTTAAATTTATGTCCTGTTTCGTCTGGTACAAACAGCTTATCACTACAAATCTCCTCATGTAGTGTGTTGTTAGTGTTACAACATAACCTCCTCACCTAATGTTTATGTTTGTAATATTTATATTATTTGCTAATTAATAAACACATCATGTGGAACTCTGAATCTGTGTCTCATTTTGGAGACTGTTACTGTCCACCGGAGGTCGCATTTCAGTCACAGACACGTACTTTGAGAGCCTTCCTGACTGAATGAATGAAATACGCTGTTTTCCACCAAGGCAACCCGGGGTGCTGAAATATAATTGGCTAAACTGGCAGTGGGCTAAAGTGACCAAAACAAAGACAGACGTTCTGGCACGGAAAGCACATTTTCAAAGCAGAATAACTGACTTTAGCGTTGTTTTTCAGATAAACAACAATGTTCACTTAGCACCTTTCTTAAATATCTGCAAACATATTATGGTATTTTTATGTCTCACAAGAGTCAAAAACTTACATACAGCACCTTTAAAGTCTGCGTAAACCAGAAGTTACCGAGACTTAATTCAAAATGTTGAAGTACTTCCAGCTGAAACTGAATATTGAGTAGGGGGCGGGGCTTTCTTATTGTGCATCACTCACTGGTAGCAAACTAACAGCAAGAGGGGCGTGGTTAAGAATATTGTGTTTGAAGTGAATATTGCGCTTTGAACGCTGAAGCAAATGGTCAGATTTTAGCTGAAAGATTACCAAAATTTGCACAGATTAATTGTTCACCTATAGAACAACAATGTGCGCTAGCAAACTAAATATGGTACATTTTGATTTCACACAGACTTACTATTCAATGTATAAGATACTATTCAATGTAACAATTAATTGAAACATTCATTTTGAGAAATTCAAGATACACAAAGGTGTATGCACGTACCATCTCTGAGACAACCTATTCTGTACATTATTGGCATCTTTATGACGAAGGCAAACAAGTCGTCTATAAAGGTATTCAGAGCCTTGTAGGTGAGCATCCTCCAGGGAAGATGGGCTACTGACTTCATCTTGTAGTTGATGAAGAGCTGCGGCGTCATGGTGATGAAACCTGGACGAAACAAAAAGCACATTTAATTTCAGGACATTTAACAGGACATTTAACAGTTGCACATGTCAGAAGAAAATTTTTAAGAAAGCAATAAGGGTTTGGGACAGATGGCTAAATAACAAATCAGTGTTTAAGTACAACCTGAAGAACTTGTATAAAGATGTTCGGAGCTAAGTCTGGACAAGCAAAATGTTAAGAATCAAACTTAGAATGTATATTTGGCTTGCAAACACCTTCAAACTACCATTGGTCTTTTTGACAATGACAGAACAGGTAGGTGTATCTCTGAGGCTCTGCCAAAAGTAAAAACACTGAAAAGCTGCTTTGAAATAGAAACTGAAGTATTAACTCTATATGAAATGACTCTGATACTTTCTTTGAAATACTCTAAAGCAGTTTTTCTTCTTAGGGCTGAACTAGAATGCTGAACTGTAGAGCTTTTGCAAACTTTCACAACTCTATGATCGGATGCTTTCTTAACTGCTGTCTTTTTACCACTGTAATTTAAGTTATGTTTATTTTGCTGTTTAGAAGAAAACACAGAGCACATGTATGCTCTTTCTTGCCTAGGTACTTTGAGCAAACAATATAAAAAACAAAAACAAAGATATCTCGGAGAATATCAGGGACTTAAACAGATTCAAGGGTTTTGTATCGTATTATTTTTTTGATGCAGACACCTCCACAGAAAAATGTAATGCAAATGATTGGAAGCTAAAAAATAGATAAAGATATATACACATCAATAAAAACAGCATAATATAATCAATTAAAGCATTAGCTAATGTGTTAATCACAAACCATTCAAAATACATGTGAATACATTTTCAAGAAGTTCTTCACTGAATATTTTGTAATAATTATCTACTTTAATTTTTTATTTTAAAATTGTGTGGCGACACGGTGGCTCAGTGGTTAGCACTGTCGCCTCACAGCAAGAAGGTCGCTAGTTCAAGTCCCAGCTGGGACAGTTGGCGTTTCTGTGTGAAGTTTGCATGTTCTCCCCGTTCGCGTGGGTTTCCTCCAGGTGTTCTGGTTTCCCCCACAAGTCCAAAGACATGCGGTATAGGTGAATTGAATAAACTAAATTGTCCGTAATGTATGTGTGTGGATGAGTGTGTATGGGTGTTTCCCAGTACTGGAAGGGCATCCGCTGTGTAAAACAAATGATGGATAAGTTGGCTGTTCGTTCCGCTATAGCGACCCCTGATGAATAAAGGGACTAAGCCGAAGGAAAATGAATAAATGAATGAATGAACTTTGTGTGACTTCTTAATGTGGAATCTCTGCATTACTAATGCCATGAAAGAATCACGAATATTGGTCCTGTTGCTCAAACAGCAAAACATATTAGCAATGTAACAGTCATGGGTTTGATTCTCAAGGAGTACATGAAAAGATAAAAATAAATATATATATAAAATGAATACAGGATGCTTTGCATAAAATTGTCTGCAAATTGCATAAAGTACAAACTAACCCCATTTAAACCACACAAAAAAAGCCACATCTGACAAAACATTTCTCTGTTACTTTCAATTTGAAATCCATTAAACATGAATCACTGTCAACATGCAATCACATCCCCAGAGCTAACAACTGGATTTCACACGACCATACAGGGCTCGTTCTTACTCTATTTTACAGCACTGTAGAAAATCCTTTAAACCTTAAATGCTAAAAAGTTGAATTCCCCTTTGCAGGGTTTTCCTCAGGCATCTAGTTCTTATTTGATGTGGACACAGTCTGTGAGCGTGCTTTTGGTAATCAGAAACGCAATGAAGACATAACAAATATGATGTGAAGCTCTACTTACCGAAGGTTAACAAGAACCCATAAAGCATACTGAGCACCCACGAGTACCAGCCCTTGTGTTCCACATATAATAAGCTATAAACTGCATAGCATCCAAACAGAGGGTACAACAGCCAGGACAGGTACTTAAAGGCCATCTTGAGGGGAAAAATAAACAAACACAAACAGATATTAATCATGGAACAATGTGAATTGATCCGAATTTGCTTTATAGTGCAGCTAAAAAGTTACTCTTACGTCATCATAGATTTTAGTTGAAGACTCCACATATGTGGACTTGTCTTTGAACACTAATCTTGGAACAATTCCAGCAATCCTGTTCTCTCTGTCCAGCTAGAAAAAAGAAAAGAAAAGGATGAACATCAATTCAGCCTTAGGCATTTGAGTGATCCAAAATGTCTGGCAGTGGCTTCATCTCACCCTGACGTCCATTACTTTGGTGATCTTCCAGAAGTCGATGAGCAGGCCGATAAATACGCTGACCTGGACCACGAAGTTGGTCTCGTTGTCCAGGATATAGAGCAGCACTACCAGAGACTGGAACACTCCGAATATGATGGAGCGTACAGAGAGTCCCTCTAGAGACTGACGGCTATTCCAGAACTGGATATCTGTAGAGAAGGTAAAATAAGAGACAGCACTGCTCAGATACCAGAAGCTACAAGTCTCATTTAATTACCAAACACACACAACAGTATTTATTTACCATTCTTGAAGGCCAGGAACTCAAAAATGCTGTGGACGATGGAAACTACAATGGTCAGGCCCAGGAGGTATGGGTTGGTTTCCAGCAGAGCCACCTGTTGAGGGAAGCAAGCAAGCATATTAACACACAAATAAAAGTGTAAATGGCTGTAAAATTGTTAACATTTTCACCTATTCATGGCTCATGCTGAGGTTAATTTGTAGCATAATGCAGTGTTTCCCACCCCTGTTCCTGGAGGCACACCAACAGTACATATTTTGGATGCCTCCTTCAGGGGACCCATACATTTCAGGTTTTGGAGACTCTTCTAATGATGTGATGAGCTGATTCAGGTGTGTTTGATTAGGAAAGGGTTGAAAATGTGGACTATTGGTGTGCCTCCAGGAACAGGGTTGGGAAACACTGGCATATCCAATAATACTTAGGTTAAAGTCTCAAGAAAACTATTTTACAAGAACTTTATGTTTTAGATGTTGCTCTTCTGAGACACATTTTCTGCTATGGTGTTGTTTTGAACCATTTCATTGTAAAACCTTTTTTTAATATAAAATATTGTGCCTAAAATATTACTTATGCAATATTAACTTCTTGTATTTACTCAACTGCCATTTCAAATTAGCATCAAATTAGCGATCATTCTCAAGTGTTCTCTTGCTTAACTGTATTCAAATAAAAAATCCTTTTTTGTATTTTTTGATTGAACAACAGGGTATTTCTAACTGCATTTTACCAGGCTTCATCAGTGAATGCTTTTAAACATGTTTTGAGACACCCCTCGGTGCAGCAGGTAGCACGGTGACAAAACATATGTCGACTTCACATACATGTTTGTGTAGCGACTGCCATGTTTTTTGATTTCATGAATGAACGCGCGTAGAATGTCTATTACATCGACAAACATGCGTGAGCGGTTGTCGCTGGAAATAAAAATCATTTGTATTATTTATTAAATTACACCTTACAGTGTGTGTTATTAACATCTACACCTACATCAAACCCAACCATCACAGTAAGTATGCAGGTTACAACGTCAACTAGGTATTAATGTCATCATCTTTTTCTTCTTGTACAACGTTTTGGTGCATTACCGCCACCTTCAGCTCCGGAGTGTGAATCAGAGAATAGGTTTACAGACTAAAGCATGGTTTCCCAACCCTGTTCCTGAAGGCACACCAACAGTACACATTTTCATTCATTTTCCTTCAGCTTAGTCCCTTATTTATCAGGGGTCACCACAGTGAAATAACCCACCAACTATTCCAGCATATGTTTTACACAGGGGATGCCCTTCCAGCCGCAACCCAGTACTGGGAAACACCCACACACTCGCATTCACATGCACTCATATATTATGGCCATCACCCTCTACAGTCATGGCCAAAAGTTTTGAGAATGACACAAATATTAGTTTTCACAAAGTTTGCTGCTAAACCGCTTTTAGATCTTTGTTTCAGTTGTTTCTGTGATGTACTGAAATATAATTACAAGCACTTCATACGTTTCAAAGGCTTTTATCCACAATTACATGACATTTATGCAAAGAATCAGTATTTGCAGTGTTGGCCCTTCTTTTTCAGGACCTCTGTAATTGGACTGGGCATGCTCTCAATCAACTTGTGGGCCAAATCCTGACTGATAGCAACCCATTCTTTCATAATCACTTCTTGTAGTTTGTCAGAATTAGTGGGTATTTGTTTGTCCACCCGCCTCTTGAGGGTTGACCACAAGTTCTCAATAGGATTAAGTTCTGGGGAGTTTCCAGGCCATGGACCCAAAATTTCAACGTTTTGATCCTGAGCCACTTAAATATCACTTTTGGCTTATGGCACGGTGCTCCATCGTGCTGGAGAATGCATTGTTCTTCACCAAACTGGATTGTTGGAAGAAGTTGCTGATGGAGGGTCTTTTGGTACCATTGTTTATTCATGGCTGTGTTTTTGGGCAAAATTGTGAGTGAGCCCACTCCCTTGGATGAGAAGCAACCCCACACATGAATGGTCTCAGGATGCTTTACTGTTGGCATAACACAGGACTGATGGTAGCACTCACCTTTTCTTCTCCGGACAAGCCTTTTTCCAGATGCCCCAAACAATCGGAAAGGGGCTTCATCGGAGAATATGACTTTGCCCCAGTCCTCAGCAGTCCATTCGCCATACTTTTTGCAGAAGATAAATCTGTCCCTGATAGTTGTTTTGGAGAGAAGTGGCTTCTTTGCTGCTCATCTTGACACCAGGCCATCTTCCAAAAGTCTTCGCCTCACTGAGCAAGCTCTGCACTGGTGGCACTCCGATCCCGCAGCTGAATCCTCTTTAGGAGACGATCCTGGCGCTTGCTGGTCTTTCTTAGATGCCCTGAAGCCTTCTTAACAAGAATTGGACCTCTTTCCTTGAAGTTCTTGATGATCTTATAAATTGTTGATTTAGGTGCAATCTTAGTAGCCACAATATCCTTGGCTGTGAAGCCATTTTTATGCAATGCAATGATGGCTGCACGCGTTTCTTTGCAGGTCACCATAGTTAACAATGGAAGAACAATGATTTCAAGCATCACCCTCCTTTTAACATGTCAAGTCTGCCATTCTAACCCAATCAGCCTGACATAATGATCTCCAGCCTTGTGCTCGTCAACATTCTCACCAGTTAAAGGTCCTTTAATGACAGCAATGAAATGCAGTGGAATGTTTTTTTCAGGATTAAGTTCATTTTCATGGCAAAGAAGGACTATGCAGATCATCTGATCACTCTTCATAACATTCTGGAGTATATGCAAATTGCTATTATAAAAACTTAAGCAGCAACATTTCCAATACTTATGTAATTCTCAAAACTTTTGGCCACGACTGTACACATTTTCAACATCTCCCTAATCAAACACACCTGAATCAACTCATTAGAAGAGACTCCAAAACCTGAAATGAATGGGTCAGATAAGGGAGACATCCAAAACATGTACTTTTGGTGTGCCTCCAGGAACAGGGTTGGAAAACACTGGACTAAAGTAATGGACACTACTCAAGTATGTACTACATTTGAATTTACTAAACAACGGTTAGAAAAATACATTTTATATAGTATGGAAGTATGCAATTTTGGACAAAGCCATGCAGTGCGCCACATTGCACATGCGCACTTCAATGTGCGTGACGTAGTGTATACGTGACATCACTGCGCTACAGGCTGCAACAAGGACTATTTTCATGTTTTGGACATATAACAATCATTTTTGTAGACAACAAACCCTTGCACAGTCCTAACAAGAGATATTTTCTTGAGCTCAGAACACACCTTGACAGAATCCTGGTCCTCGTCTGACTGCTCATAAGTGTCCTCGCCCAGGAAGTTCCAGGGAGAGCGAGCACTCTGGGCCGCATATAACTGCCAGCGCCACAAGGACAGGGGGCAGTATGTGAGACGAAGGGGCAGGCTCTGCAGAGTGTCATTTATGGGGTAATAGTCCTTCTGCAGGTTCCAGTAGTCGTTGAAGTAAACAATGGGATAGTAGTCTCCACTCACTGCATCAAACTTCACATCTGAGTAGAACATAAGTGCTGTGGTTAACTACAGGCAATTCTAGATAAATTTATGGGTTGGGTCACTTCAGTTAAAAATACAACAAACACTTACGCTGGTCAAGGGGAGGGGGCACAGAGCCTTTCACCCAAGCCGTGTGATCATCTACCATGTTAATAGTGAGATTGGGATGCCAATGGGAAATGATCTCAACAGGGCCATGGCTCTCAGCTCTCTGAGAACACACAAAGCAAAACTTTAGAAACTGCACATCATGTATATAAATATATCTTATTGAGAAGACAATCCCAAAATGATCAACAATGAAAGCCATTGGAAATAAGACTGATTTAACCTGATGCTAACATTTTTAAAAGTGGTTATCTGCCATTATCGTTTCTAGTTGGTATGTTCAAATGTGTCTCTTGTGACCACATGCACTCTGATTTCATCAAGACTCTTCTCTCTTCTTTTCATTATGTTGTACAATATTTTTGCAGAAGTGCTACTGAATGAACAAACACCCGTTGCACTTCTTACAAGCGAGTGGGAAAGCAAGTAAATGAAAAGTATATGAATGACTACAATTCTATATTGTGTGTTAAAACACAGCATTGTATGAATACCTTGTTTCGTGCACTCTTTTTAACAATATATCCCACAACTATGAAATAGTCTGAGAGTAGCTGGTTTTTAGTGGCTGTTTATATTGTTTGATTGTTTGTTTATTTATTTATTGCTTAACATTTGGCTATTTAATAGCTCAATAAAAGGATCAATATACATTAAAACATTACATGATAAGAACAACTTTATATTTCAATAAGAGATGATACACAAACAAATATATAAATAGAAATAAATAAATCACAAAAAAATATATTAAATGTTAAATATGATTTTTCAATTCAATATTTGATAAATAAAATAAAACTTCCTGGTGATGACTTTTAAAAACATCCAAAATCTTGTCTGTTGATACTTAAACGTTCACATTTTAATAAAATGTGTTTCATGGTGAGCGCAGCTTGACAGTAATTACACGTTGGTGGTGCATCATTATTAAATAAATACAAATGAGTCAACCTAGAGTGACCAATTAAAAGGCATCTAATAAAAGTCGCTTATATACTGTATTCTGTTCTATATTTTAGTGTTGTCAACTTGATGAATATGCATCTTAATATTTACCTTGATCATTTCTGGATCAGCTTCAGTTTCTCCTGTCAACAGGTTTTTGGTCTTAAGGAACTTCCTCCTCTTGTACTTATTGAGCACTGTTGAAAAGGAAGTGTGTGTGAAAACAGGCTTTAGGCTTTTAAGCGGGTTCATCCATGCACTGATAATTTGTTATTACAGGCCTGCTGACACAGGCAAATGTGTGAACACGAAAAACACAAATGTACCAGTGGTGAGAGACCATGAACGAAACAAAAAAAACTAGACAAACTCACTTCGAGTGGCATGGACTGTGGATAGTCTGCGGTACTGGCCCTTGCGTTTGGGGTCTGGGTGGAAGCCACTCTTGGTGAAGTAAATGTGGATGTATGTCGAGCCGTTTTGCTTCACACTCTGTGTGAACAAACAGAGATAGACTGTTACTCAGAGGCACGGTTATTCAAGACAAAGGTTTGAATAAAACACACATGTATGTTTGGGTTTACATGGCCACATAGGTGTTTTAGATATACGCTGCACTAAATGCTAAAAGAGTTTGCTAACCACAACCTTTAAACATACTTGGTTTTATCATGTTGTAGTGTAGGTAAAAGCTTAGTAGGCACATTTACTGAAAAGCACCAAAACGATACCGATGTGCAAAGTGGTTATATATAGTCAAGTACATGCATTCATATAGTTTCAAACCATGCATGTCTCAGACCTATCACATTTACAGAAAGCAAACATGTCCCACCTCAGAGAGGTCCAGCTCTTTGTAATATTCATAGCAGCCATCTCCTGAGTCCCCTGTGGTCCACTCGCCATAAACCAGATCTTGCTGGTACCAGAACAGTTCTTCTGTATTGTTGAAATCTGTAAATATCTCACTCTCAGAGATATATACATATAAATCCTGTGAACAGACAGGTGATGGTTATCAAACCTGAACCTTCTTTTAATTTGGTTATGTGCTTGATTATATATTATGTTGTTACACGTGAAAGGCCATAAATACCATAAGGGTGTCCTTGGGGAAGAGGTTTCGGCTGGGCACTCGTGGAGCTCCAGCAGGAGTGTTGGAATCTGGGGTTGATGGACCTCTGCGGAACCAGCTGCTTATAGCCCAGATGATAAAAATCCTGGATAAAAATATGAGGGGGTTAACATTAGACTTCAGTCCTATGATGTTCAGGAAGTGCAATCCCAGAACACATGATGCAACACTGCTACTTTAAACTATCAGCTATGATGTGAGAGTTTTAAAAAAAGCAAAGTTATATCAACCCCTTTAAATACGAGTAAAGTCAATTATGGAGAAACACCTCTGGAGAAGGTAAATGTCGTAACTGTGACAATATATTTTAAGTATTGCGTAAGTGTGAAATATTAAGAATGCAAATCCCTTGACACCAATTAGAGTAGTCAGAACAGCTCTGGAGTTTAGTTGTTTTCCCCCTCAGGGCATGTCTATTGAGTAATGCAGCCGACAGGGCTCAAACTAGGGTTGTTACAATATCATGACATTATCTGGCAATACCAGTAAAAGCAGTAACCCAATTTTCATAACACAGAAATGCCAGAGATGTCATTAAAATCAAAAGTTGAGCACAGCCAGAGCTTCAGACTCATGCCAGATGGTCTGGACTCTTTGCAGACTCATTCATTTGCCAACAACAGCACAGAAGTTGTCTGACTGACACGTAAAACAACCAATCAGATTTTGTTATGCTCAGCCTCAAGTTTAGGAGAGTGTAAATATAATGCTGATGTACCTACAAAAGATCTGCATGTAAATCTCTTGGATGCCTTTTAAAGAGTCTATCCACATACTTCTGAAAAACACGCATTTAGCTGATCATGCTAAGCTGTCACAAAAGTAAACACCATGGCTTTCTTCTTCCATATTGTTTCCATGAGCACCAATAAAGAATAAGATACATCTCATAGAAACCCTTTAGAATTCATACAAGTATATCATAACTTTGTAACTACCGAAGCTTTTTCAGCTTTGTGTTCCAATGCATCAGATGTTCAGCAAAAATATCTGCTTGCATGACGTGTGAGACTGTTAGAACACTGATTTTGCATTAATATTACTATATAAAACCATTTAAGTGTACTGAAATCCAACGGCAAACCCAGTTCAAACACCATTACATAATCTGTAATGTTAACATACAAAATACAGAGTTCTAAAATCACAACAAACCACAAAAAGCACGTTTAAAAAATAATAATAATAAAAAAAACTTTGGTGAAACTATAAAAAAAAGTGTCTATATTCATATTATTTTAGATGTGTTGGATCAATCCATACTGTGCAGTAGCTATGAACCTCTTCACATCAATAAGCAATCTATGAGTTCTGAAAAAAGGCATGAATTATTGTTTTATTAACTGCTATAGAAAACCAGAGGGGAAAAAACAATTATGAGTTAAACATAATTTAGGTTTGCAAAATCTGAACTCACCTAAAGAGGACACCTTTAATCACCTGCCAGGCACTGGGCTGTTGTTGTTGCTGTTGTTGGGGGTCCTGTGCAGTCGCACCTGTCTGCACTACCTGACCTGAGGTAGCTGCCCCATTACTGCTCACCTGCGCAAAACATTTAGTGATAAACAATTAATTATATGTGCAAAAATGTTTAGTATACATTGTAGTAGGGCTAAACAACAAGATGAAAATTAGTTGCAACTGCAATTAAGCAAACGCTGTGGTTGTCATAAACATCTTTTCACGGAAGCATGGTTCTGTGATCAGTAGTAAATCTCCTTCAAAGTCCAGAAGGCGCTCTCACGTGAAACTCCAAATACTCACGAAGACTACATGAAATCCCTATAGTGGTTGCTTAATAAAGCAAAGATTTAACTGCTTTCATTGATTAAGGTGACTAATAAACAAATAAATATGAATATTCTCACAAAAAGATTTAAACACTCGACTTAAGTTATAAAGCGAGTTTGGACAAAAAAAAAAATGTATGAAATGTGGGATCTTCACATGCTTTTAGATGTAGCAGCAACAAAGCCATAGATCACAGAAAAGCTACACAATAGATACACAAACAGTCATTATCTTTAATTTCATTATCACATGAATGAACCATCTACGATAACGAACGTGATGCTGCGCAGCTTGTTAATGAACTACAAACCTGTGTAGTAAATGCTGCTCTATCTGAACCTGCTGGAGATTTACTAGTGCTAACAGAAGTGGCTTTACAGAAAAAATGTGCACAACAATCATCTTCCATTAATCCTGCAGCCCTACATTGTACACTATAAGATCAGACCAGATCACAAATTTTTGTGCCTTTAACCACATTTGCTTTACAACTAAATCTGCAAATAATAACATATAACATTATAA
>CAIGQW010056847.1:6588775-6598816 GCA_903798125.1 Danio choprae | reverse complement strand
ATGAGACATTCATAACACAAATCCACGCACAAAGCCATGCCTCGTCACATTTAACAGTGCGTCTGGCAGTAGAAATCAGTGCAGGGGTTAGGCTTGTCACAATAATCAATATATCGACTTATCGCACAACATGTGGACATGTCCTCATAAATGTTTGCCGATGCAGTAACTATCACTCATACATAAAAAAACTAATTAACTACACTTTAGCTGTTTGCGTAGCCTCTCTATCTCTTATAATAAAATGAAATATTCTTAAGATTAAAATATTATGAGTTCTTCGGAGGAGTGTACTTGCATTATGATGCTATTAGTGTCAAAATGGTGTTAAAATGACAATAATATCGTTTATCGCAATAAATTTTGTTGCTACATATTGTACCACAAAAAATAGATATCGTGACAGACCTAGCAGGGGTGAAAACCGAACACTGCATGTGTACCACGCCACCTTTGCATTCCACTACTGCATTCTTTGTGCATCCTTGCCAGAATTTCCTGTCAGGATGATCCCTGGCCTCCTCAGCAAAAGTGTTTTTGATTTATTTTTGGGCCGGAACAAAATTTGCTGCACTATAGTTTTGTTTCAAAATCTTCCTTTTTTTTTTGTTGTAGTTTTTAACAGTAACAACAGTCATGAAGTGTATCATGAAGTATTATTACTTATTAACTTTATATCTGTTTTGTATTTGAATAGATTTTGAAAATACCATTTGAGTTTTGTAATTCAAAGCTGAATTTTCATCACTTTTCAGCTGTCAGTCATACGATCCTGTGATATGCAAATCAATCTGATATGCTAATTTATTGCTCAAGAAACGTGTCTTAATAAACATTAGAGTATTCCTGCTTTAATAAAATTCTTCATTACTTTAATAGAAAAAAGTCTTACGAAACCCAAACTTTTAAATAAATGATGTTGTTAAGCTAATGCAGCGCTCAATGCATTAAAATACCACATGCAAACATTTGATCTTTTTTTAAAACGACATTTTGCTAATTATTCCATACCCCACTATACTTGAAATGTATTTATAAAAGAGAATTAGTTTTACTGGGTTGTTGACTTCACTGTGCATCATGGGACACATACATGCAGTTATTTGGAATTTGGCCCAAAAAGCAGCCCTGCTGTTGTCTTAGTAGGTTTTAAAACTTGTTTCAAGCTAAAGTGAGTCATTGCTTCAGAAATATAATTATTCTGTAGTAGATAAGGTGCAATTATTCTGCAATAAGGTGTCATTTACACTTGTGTGTTATTGTATTAAACGGTGCTTTAAAATGTAAACGCTACTCATCCAGACTAAAGTTTTTATTACTTTTTAGAAAAACGATCTCCGTCCACACTCACAATTATGCACATATTTTGCTGGCATCCGTACTTGCAGTCTACATCTTGTGTAATGGTCTTATGAGAATGTCCTCACGAATATGGAAACGATACTCTATAGTCTAGAAGACCAATCAGGGTGTATTTGTTGATGGCCACGCTCCATTTTTAAAGGTTTGCGTTTCAGTCTGTTTACACTGATATGGAACACAAGCATTTCCAACCTAAATCGGGGTCTTTAGGGTTTTCAAAATGCTGTTTTCTCACTTCAAAGACGCTTGAATAGTGTGGATGCAATGCGTAACCGTAAGCAAAATGATGCATTTTAAAATGAAAACATTAATGTAAATGGCACCTAAGGGTGAGGGTCTTTTCACACCTGTAGTTTGTTTGCTTTTGTTCTGAAACAGGAGTTTAAATTGTTACGATGTTCCAGTTTATGAATCTGTTTGCTTGTAAGGCAGTATTTAAAAAATAAATAAATAAATAAATAAATTTGTCACATGCTAGTAGGCCTGTCGCAATAATCAATGTTTTGATTTGTCGCACAACACATGGGCATAACTTTAATCATTTCTACCAATTCTAGCAACATTTTAGCTGGTTGTGCAATATCTCTGTCTCTATTGGAGGTGTCAGCATGGTAAAAAAAATACTGTAGTATTTACTATAAATTACTGTAGTATGTTTGAGTGTTGGTGTCTGACGACTGAAAATAGATCTGGTAGCAGGTATTGCAGCCTCTGTTACTTTTTACCTTGCACTTTTTTTGTTAACATTTATTATTATTTATTTAGGATAAGAGTTTTCACATTCTGATTCCAATACTTGATTATGAAATTGTTAAAATGACTATAATTCAATTAAATATTCTTAAGAATAAAATATGATGTGTTCTTTGGAAGAGTGTACTTTGTAATGATATTATATCGTCATTATGGCATTATATAATGAGTGGCTTAAAATGACAATAATATATTTTATCGCAATAGATTTGGTGCAATATATCGTACAACAAAAAATAGATATCGTGATAGGCCTACATGCAAGTAAAATGTCATCTCATTGGTCAGGGCGCACCGATGTCCCAAAATTTCATTCATTCATTTTCTTTTCGGCTTAGTCCCTTTATTAATCTGGGGTCGCCACAGCGGAATGAACCGCCAACTTATCCAGCATATGTTTTACGCAGCGGATGCCCTTCCAGCTGCAACCCATCACTGGGAAACATCCATACAACCATACACACTGATACACTACGGACAATTTAGCTTACCCAATTCACCTATAGCGCATGTTTTTGGACTGTGGGGAAAACCGGAGCACCCGGAGGAAACCCACGCCAACACAGGGAGAACATGCAAACTCCACACAAAAATGCCAACTGACCCAGCCGAGGCTCGAACCAACAACCTTCTTGCTGTGAGGCGAATGTGCTACCCACTGCGCCACCGTGAGGCCCCCCCAAATTTCATTTTTGATGGTTTGTTTTTTTTTTTGTTTTTTTTTGCAAAGTGAGTGACACACTTGATAACATCAGCTTACATGTTATTAAACAATACAGTCAGCGTCAATAGTGGTTATATATGCGTCAACACAGCACTGTAGAGTTCAATTTCCAACAATGATTTGTTTGGGGTTTTTCACCTTTAATGAGGAGGACATTGAAGAGGGTAGACAGGAAAGCATTGGGAGCAGAGAGAGGAATCTTGAGCTGGGAATTGAACTCGGGTCTCCGTGAGCCCCTCAATGCCTTGTGTCAACAGAACAACCACTTGGCTTTTATTT
Organism: Danio choprae; assembly: GCA_903798125.1. Taxonomy (NCBI): domain Eukaryota; kingdom Metazoa; phylum Chordata; class Actinopteri; order Cypriniformes; family Danionidae; genus Danio; species Danio choprae. Next base: position 6,595,698 of record CAIGQW010056847.1, on the reverse strand, counting down.
CTTTTTAATATTTTATTTAATACGTTTTTCACAAAACCCCAAACCCACCCCATGCCAACAAATAATAATAATAAATAAACATATGTAAAATATAAATGCATAAATTGCAAATGTACACCCATAAATGTACAGATACTTAATTATATACCTCTTTGAACAATTTAAACACGCAATTTTACACTAAAGTCCACTAAAACATCTGCATATATGCATAATCATTAATGGAAATGATAAAAAGAAAGAAAGAGAGAATAATGGTTTTGGATATACGAATACTAATAAATACTCAATTATGAAAAGTTGTATTTTGTACCTATTGCTATGCTTCATGAATTTTTTTTATACCACTCAGCTATCATTGGTCACTTTCCACATATTCGAGAAAGAACTGAAAATCTTCGAGTAATCCTTTGGTTTACCTGCAATCTCATATCTATTTTGTTTTCCTGTGTAATACATTACAGAACTCTGTAAGCCATGTCTCAATTAGGTCTAACCACTTGGCTTTTTAACCACTTTGTCACTTTTGTAATGTGGCCTATGATGTCCAAGGTAGTACAATCTTCATCAAATGCATACTTCAAAGTCCCAGAAGCAGTAGGTCGTCTGGGTATTTGTACATAAATAATATAAATATAGACAATACTGCTTGCATACTGCAGGCATATCTGGAAATGGTGTTTTCTCGACGCACACAAAAAAAGATTTAGAGGAAGTAAGACTGAGAGGCTCGACTGCGCTGCCGCACCTTAATTGGCTCATGCAGCCCATGTGCATTATCTGATGGCCCGATAAGGGTTCATTACGTTCAGCTGACCATGCCGAATATGTGACGCTTGTTGAAACAGGAACACTGTTTACATTTACAAGGCAGCAATTTTGTACCTAGAACTAATGCTGGTTTGTGGCAGAAACAGGAAAGAGAACATGGCTAATGCTTTTTCAAGTTTGATCAGCTTCAGAGCTCTCAACATTGCTAGTATGTTCACTACCGGTCAAAAGTTGAACATCAGGGATTGTAAAATGTTTTTGCAGTCTACGTCAAGTCTCTTTTGCTAACCAAGGCTATATTTATTTAATAGTCAAAAACACAGTAAAACAAAAAAAACAAAACAATTTAAAATAATATTTAAAAAATTAAATATTGTTTAAAATTGTTTCCATTCCAGTCATTTAAAGCTGATTTTTCAACAACATCATCATTACTCCATGCTTCAATGTCACAGGATCCTTTATAAAATCATTAGGGCTGTAATGATATTCAAAATAAACTGAAGAACTAAAATCATAGCAAATCGAGGATCCCCCTTTCAGTAGATGGATAGATAGATGAATAGATTATATGATTCTAATAGATATAATATACATAATAGACATGCAAGGACATAAAAAATAGGTATTATAAAACGTATAATAAATAATTGACAAACTAAAAGGCATAAAGTGTTTATTTGTGAATATTTTTTGCTGTTCATTCATTCATTCATTTTCTTTTCAGCTTAGTCCCTTTATTAATCTGGGGTCGGCACAGCGGAATGAACCGCCAACTTATCCAGCATATGTTTTACGCAGCGGATGCCCTTCCAGCTGCAACCCATCTCCGGGAAAAGTTTTTGCTGTTTAGATATTTAATTTTAGTTTGTCCAGATCAACTGAATGCACTAAACATAAACGCGTAAAGCCAGTGTATACATATAATAAAGTTTTTAAGATTAATTATTGCTGTTAAATCTAAAATTAGTCTAGTGTTCTATAACATTCTTGATGCCACAGCACAAGCCCCGCCCCCCTGAGCCTGTACCATGGGCCCAATATCGTAAACCTAACTTAACCGTGGCATTGGTGTATTGGTAACCCCCTAGAAATCATATTAATATGCTGATTGGCTAGATGGCTTATTATTTGTATTTGCCACTCAATCACCACCAGAAGTGTATTTAGTGAAGAGATGGGTCATAAATGATTTGGAGGACGCAACGCTATCGGTCAGAGCTGCATTAGTATTCATTGCCGGCTGTGCAGAGGTGGTTAGTGTTGCTCAATAAGGCTGCAGTGAAACACTAAAACTCAGTGTTTCACTCAGCGCACAGGAAGACACTTCTGCCATGAGCTGGGTTTTAATCTTTTACTCTTGCTAGAAAGGCTGAACGAAGAGTTCAAATATTCATTTTCTTTCCCTTTTCTTTTTCTTCTTCCACAGGCGGTGAGCATCAATAAAGCCATCAACACACAGGAGGTTGCTGTCAAAGAGAAGCATGCCAGGAATATCCTTTTTGTTTGTGAAACTCTGAAAGAGAAATATGAAGGAATGTATGAGGAAGAGAATTAGGATTGATTTATGTTGAAAATTCAAGTCAAATGTCATGACCATAGATTTATATATTTCTTTGGCTTTATCTTAATACCTTTCAAATGTAACTAAATATCCATATATCAGTCACACCTATTAATATTTTTTTTTACATTTTTTTTTTTTTACATCTTAAGCTGACTGAGTTCAAATATATCATACAGACCAATTCATATTTTATTTTATTATGTTTTCTTTTCTTTTATCTTTTCTTTTATTTTATTTAGCATTTTTATCATATACCTAATGCTAAGATACTTTGTTTCAGTATACTAACCTGTCGGTTTCTCCTGCCAATATTTAAAACTGAAATTTTATGTATTTGTTTTTTATTTCATAAACATGAATAAGCATTATGAATAAGCATAAGCATTATAGTCAATTTTCCAATATTTAAAAATGTAATTCTATTATCATTGGGGGGGTTACGTTTTTTTTTTGTCCATTGAATTCTCAAATTTTTTAGATGCTTCAGATACTATGTAACAATATACCAAACTGACCCATTTGTAATTTTTGCGAGGTTACCATCATCATATAACATCTGTGCTTACATAAAGTTTACTGTATACTGGCTATCACATTAATTTATCAGATGGTTCATGGTTAATGAATTATATTGTGTAACACTGGCTACTCTTTTATTATTTGAACTGCTTTCGTTAGTCCATTTCCAAGTCCTGGTTCAGGTGTCTGTAGTATCTTGATTAAGCTTCTTCAGCATGTTGTCCTTAACGGTCGTCTTTACCATGTATATTGGGCACTCATCATGAAAAAGGGGCTCACACATTCTGGCTGGCCGTCAACCGTCTGCCCCTGTCCAGCAATGCCGTGCTTTGCTGGAAGTTTTGCCACGTCTTCCATAAGCTGCTGAGGGACGGCCATCCCAACGTGAGTACATACAGCCATAACATCTCTGACACTACACTCCATATCTCTTAGTCTCCTGATATCGGCATTATTTATTTTCCTCAAATGATCATAGTGAATGCAACATGCATCAGTGATGTGTGTTTAGTCCATTTTGAGCAGTTTTAAATTGACTAGTTCCAAAAATCTGATTGGCTGAATATATAATGCGTTTTTCCACTGCACAGTACTGCAGGTTTAGTTCAGTATGGCTCACTTTAGGGGGCTTTTCCACTGCGTTCTGTTCCTAGTTCCTGGTGCTTTTTTAGTACCACCTTAGAAGAGGTTCTAAGCAAGCTGTACCATTACCAAAACATGATGTATACACACTGCTGATCAGTGATTGGTCCAGGAGAATCGTCATTGGGATCATCGTTGTTAGATTTGCGACACAAGGTGCCAGATTCATTATATATAAATAGAGGCAGCCATTGCTCAAGATCGGTAACATCCATTGCCTCTGTGTTATGTGTTGGTTTGTGTTGCACATTTGTGTTTAAGATGGTCTTACTGTAGTATAGGCGGTCACAACTATATCGATAATACCGGCCACTTTAAGTAGTACTAAACTACAGTGTAAATGCAAACCAAGCTGAGCCGTCCCTGAAATTGTCCCAAGGGAAGAATGGGTGTTGTTCAATAGTTTTAGGACAACTTGTTATAATATAAATAATTGTTGATGCAGGCTTGATTCAGAATCAGCCATCTAAGATGCATCATTTTGGCCAGATTTTAATACAGCAATACATATAACCTTTGCAAAGTAGCCAGGCCCAAAACAGCTATCAGATAGCTATCAGCTATGAAGCTATAGTTCAGTCTAATCAAAATGAGACTATTGTATGAAATATTTGCATGTGCTGTGCATTTTTATGTTTGTTTTGTTAGCACCGTTAGCTTAACATGTTAATAAAAAAAGTCTCCTTTTGTGTGGCAAAGTTATGTGGCTAGTCATTATTGGTTTATTTTAAATTAGTTATTTAAAGCTAAAAGTTAATCTTACATTTTGTGCTAGCTTTTTTATATTAGTAATTTTAGATGTATGTATGTGTATATTTATGTGTAATATACAGTCAAGCCTGAAATTATACATAGCCCAAGGTATTTTTGATTGAAAGTTGAAGAGGCATAACATTTATATTGTATTTTGATGCATCTTATTTAAAGAAAGTAATGTAAGTAACTTATTTATTTTTTTTACATAAATTTTAATGTATTATGTTGTGTCTGATATGTTGTTCATCTGAGGTCATTTTCATTTTTATTTATTTATTGTTTAAGATCTCTAATTTGATATATAGTATACTATTTTTAATTAGATTTTTTATTTTGCTTCTAATTTGAGGTTAAAATAAGATATTTCTGTATTTTTATTATTATTTAAAATTTTTTAATTTTATTTATTTAAAAATAAATAGTATAAGGTATCTTATTTTTTCTTAGAGTGATATGGTGATCATTTATTATTTTATTTATTTAACATTTATTTATTTGCAAGCGATCTAATCTGAAGGCAATGTGAGGTATTTTAGAATTTAGTTTATTTTAATGAAACAGTCTCTCTCTCTCTCTCTCTCTCTCTGTCACCTCAGGTCATTAAGGACTCCATGCGACACAAGGCTGACTTAAATGACATGAGCAGGATGTGGGTAAGTAGTGGTTGCTGGTTTTAACGATTTACCACTAAAACGAAGACTAGATCAATATAACTGGTTATTGAATATGGCCTTGTTGAGTTCCCCTAAGTTTCCATTGATCATGGAAGCTGTCAGCGTGTCAGTCAGTGAGGCGTTTGGCTCCTGCTGATTGACAGCTGAATAGCTTGCCGTTGCGAGTATGAGTCAGACTCACTAGAGATGATCTGTAATTAGTCAACGATGACGTGAGTGTGTGTGTGCTTGTCACTCCTGAGGCTTTGCTTGTTATGAGTGTATCAGTCAAACAGCCATCATATTCTGAGGAGTGCTATTCAGGTTTATGCATGCAGCATTGCAGTTTAATAGTTTATTCTTCTGCCATTGCATAGAAGTGACTGAATATGTGCTATTGTGTATCTTACTGATATACAGATAATCAAAATTCATGCTGGTTTATGCTGATTTTTGTTTGTTCATTTTTTTAATATATTATGATATATTTAATAATGCAATTATAATCATTTTGTAGTATTTCACTGAAAAATAGAAAAGAAAATATGGCAAATACGACGGCAAATATGATAATGAATAAGATATAACGTTGTTGCTTTCTGTCTGATTAAATAAAATCTGAAAAGCTTGCACAGTTTGGCACAAAATTGTATATACCATAAGTAATTTAATATTTAATATTTCATAGTAAAATAGAAAGGACAAATATAAGAAACTTTATAATTACAGTGAATATGATAATGAAGCCGATAAAATGTTGTTTTTCTGTCATTAAAAAGCAGGCTATTCATTAATACTATGTTATATTTGTTGATTTGATTTATGTTATTATATATATCATAAGCTTTTTGTAGTGTACTAGTGATTAAATATTTATACTTTTATGTATACATTTTTTAAATAAATACAAATTAATAATAAAAAACTTAATTTATGTTTTAATACTAATAAATTAATCCTATAAAATAATTATTTACAAATGTATTATGATTCTGATGAGTATTGTTATTAAAAAAATAAGGTTAAACATATTTACATAAAACTACAATAGTAATAACACTTATTATTACTATATTAATGCCATTTCATATCGACTCATCGTTGTCAGCAATGTACAAGCTTTTCTAATGTAATTTTACAATCAGCTGTGCATCACCAGCCAAAAGGAAGAGTCTGAAGGAACTCGCTGAGTTTCATCTTTTGCTTACTGGAAACCTCTTCAGCTTATTTGCTGATAACACACTGCAGGATTAGACTCATGAGAAACATTTCCTGTGAACACTTTCCTGAGAACAGGAAGTGAAAGAATGAGCTCATTAACTTGACTCGCAGCTGGTCGTATTGTGTGTGTTTTTTACCAAACATGTTAACAAACACCAAAGCTGACCTTAATCTGGCCCGACTGACTCACACTCTGAATGCTGAAGTGAGCTGATGAGCGGAGACTCATTAACTGCTCCTGCGACATCATTTCCTTTTGAAGTAATCAGTGTTTTTATTTATTATTTTTTACTTAACACTAATTTTAGGGTCATCTGAGTGAAGGCTATGGGAAGCTGTGCAGCATCTACCTCAAACTGCTCATCACCAAAATGGAGTTTCACATCAAAGTAAGTGACGGAGGCCTTGAAGGAGATTCAGCAGAACATCAGTCTTATTACTGTCCTCCTCTGATCTACGCTCTTAAAGGGATAGTTCACCCAAAAATGAAAATTGCCTCATCATTTATTCTCCTTCATGTAGTTGTGAACTTTTATGAGTTTCTTTCTTCTGTTGAACACAAAAGAAGATCTTCTGACGATTGCCTTCTGGCACTCGTTGACTTCCATAATAGGAAAAAGATTAAAAAGGCAAAAATTAATTGCAGCATGCAAAATAAAAGTTTGTTTTGACATAATATATGTGTTTGTACTGTGTATATTTATTATGTGCGTATATAAATATACACATACATGCATATATTTGGGAAAATGTTTGTTGATACGCAACATATATATATATATATATATATATAT